>ONZH01019809.1:0-136968 GCA_900303285.1 Rhinella marina | reverse complement strand
TTTGGGATAAATACGCCTTTTTGATCGCCTGCTATTACACTTTTTGTAAGGGAAGGTGACCAAAAAATGTCTGTTTAGCTTTTTTTTTAAAATGCCGTTTTTTTTTTTTTTTTTTTTACTTGAAACTTATTTTTTTTTAGGAAACTTTATTTTTTAACTTTTTTTTTTTTACTTTAACTTTTGGGGGTCTGATCCCCTTTACAATGCAGTACAATACTTTTGTATTGTAATGCATTGGCTGTAAGTGTATTACTCAATGTAATACACATACAGCCTGCTTCCTGTGCAATCCAGGGGGCTGGATCGCGCATTCAAGCAGGGATAGCAGCCACGATGCCTAAGGAAGGCATCGGGCTGCTATCCGAGCCATCAGGTCCCTGTCACAGCGACCCGATGGCCCCCCCGCTCGCCATCCTGAACTCCCGCACACCCAATGTGCCGCGGTCAGCGCTGACCGCGGCACATGAAGGGTTAATGCGCCGGCATCGGTGTTTTCACCGATGCTGGCGCATTCAGCAGGGGTCCGGCACCTCGGCACAGCCGGACCCCCGCCGCTGATCAAGTCTATGGAAGCGATTCTTCCCATAGAAATGAACGGGGCGGTGAGGTGTAATTACACTTACTCACCACTACCCCCGTGTCGGCCAGCATGTAAACAGTGAAGAGGAGGCAGCGCTGATACGGCGCGCGCCTCGTCTTCAAACAGCTGATCAGCGGGGGTGCCAGGTGTCGGACCCCCGCCGATCTGATATTGATGACCTATCCTGAGGATAGGTCATCAATATATATAACTCGGAGAACCCCTTTAATCCATCCTCCTCATCATGCTGTTCACATTTTGAGATTGAGACCAAGACGACACCAATTGATGAAAAGTACCTCACCATTGTGAGGCTTCAAGCAGGATCAACCATATGAAGAGACGGTGTGTACACGTGCCATCTCCCTTCTCTCTTCCTGCTCGCTGCTGCTTTGCCATAGACAGCAGCACTGAGCAAGAAGAGAAAAGGGAGATGGCACGTGTACACTGTGCATGCCTTGTCTTCATATAACTGATCAGCGGGGTCCCAGGTGTCGGACCACCGCCGATCTTCTATTGATGACCTATCCTGAGGATAGGTCATCAATATTAAAAGCCCAGAGGACCCCTTTAAAGGGGTTGTCTCACTTCAGTAAGTGGCATTTATCATGTAGAGAAAGTTAATACAAGGCACTTACCAATGTATTGTGATTGTCCATATTGTCCATAATGCGATTGGAAAATGAAGCCAGCAAAGGAAGCAATATCGACATTTTCCAATCGCATTATGGACAATATGGACAATCACAATACATTGGTAAGTGCCTTGTATTAACTTTCTCTACATGATAAATGCCACTTACTGAAGTGAGACAACCCCTTTAAGCTACCTGCACATGTTACAGATTACACGTGGTTTTTAAATGCAGATTCTCATGTGGAAAAACAGCCTAGTACACTCGCAACAAAGTATATGAGATTAGATATATCTCATGTACACTTTGCTTTTTAGGAAATCCTGACGCAACCCAGATAAAGCTTTAACGCATCAAAACCACAAGTAACACATGCAGTTTTTTATGTGGATTCGGTTCAGAAATTTGCACGAGAGAAGGCACGGATTTTCTGCAAGACAGCTCAGACTGTCTCAAACTGCCTGTGTTTCAGCGTCAGTGCTCTTTTCTTCCTGCCAGGCTTTGTTGTTCTGTCTGTTGTTCTGTGACCTATCTGTATACCACATCTCATGTGACTGCCACAGCCAATCACTGGCCTTAGTGGTCTTATGCCACATGCTGTGGAGGTCAGAGACTGCCTGCATCAGCCAAGCGTGTTATATTGGCTACATCAGTGAGAAGGAGAGGAGCAGTAGCGTGGAAAAGAGGGGGACGGTATTTTTTAAAATCATAATACCGTCCCTGCCAAAAAAATCTCAGACACCCCCTTTAAATTTCACAGTATAGTATTTGTTGGAAGCATGCATTCTATATATATCTTCCCAAGTATACATTACTGGATGTCCCCAGGCTCTAGTCCTTACTGCAGAATAATTGTTGCTATAGTCCCTGCAATATAGATATCCACAGATTGTGGCCCCTGAGATATTCTTCTGTATGTTAGGTTCTGGCTCCTCTAAGGTATACTCTATATATTAGAAAGGTTAATGTGGCCCCCTCAGGGATAATAAGATCTATGGTCCCAAAGTAGGGACTTGTAGTACATGTGGAGACTTAAATGAGTTGTCCAGATGTTTTTAAGTGATGGCCTATCCTCAGGATTAACCATTACTATATCAATGGCAGCGGTCTGACATCCCGCATCCCTGCCGATTAGCTGTTCTGTGTAGCTCTGCCCGTGCCAGAGCTACACAGTACCATCAGCACTGTAGAGGATGGAGCTCACTACAATGGGAGTCACAGTGCAATAACCAGCTCAGTTCACTACATAATAGATGGACCTCGTTCTGTCAATGGAGCTACTTCTGAACAGCTAATTTGCAGGTGTCGGACCCAAACCGATCTTATATTGATCACCTATTCTAAGGTTAGTCCATTAATATCAAAATCCAGAGAACCTCTTTAAAGCGTAACTGCCATTTCACTACCAAAAATGAAATTTCTAACATATATGATGCTGCAGGGCAGATATTCATGAATCTGTATTTTTCAGTTAATTTTACCTTCCTGATGTCTGTATTCAGCCCTTAGCAACCATATTTCTCTGTGCCTCCATCTTCCTAAGATGGCCTCTGCTGCTCTTCCTGTGGTGATCTTTGCCCTTCCTTGAGGCCATTCTGTATTCCCTCACTTCCCATAAGCCCTTGCTCTCCTCACATGAACTAGCATAGCGTTGCTAACGAATCGCGACTTCTCCTCTTTCACTCGCAGTAAAAGTACGCTAATTAGGTGAATTGGTATGCATTAGCGTACAATGAATAGCATTAGCATACGAATATGTACACTACATGCTGGCAGGGAATGGGGAAAATGGAAGGAGACACATGAGGCAGAAGAGAAGAAAATAAGATAGCTGGGGCTAAAGGGATCAAATTAGTTGGGCTGTTATATGCAATACCTAATTAGCTCTGATGGGCAGGCATCACATACTGTACTCCTTGCAGGCATTAAGGCTGGGAGGATGAGCCAGTGTCCTACTACACTGTGAACGCACATCCAGGGCTGAGCTTCTCCCCCCAGAGCTCACCCGTCTCTTGTTTATCAGATAGAGAAGACGGACTGCACATGGCAACGGTGTGAGAAGAGCCCTGCACAATGGTAAAGTGGCACACATTTCTCACAGTTTTTCTCATGTGAAACTGAAAATGATTAAATTTTAAAACACTAAGGCACATATACTATATGGTATACTATACCATTACAGTATAAAAAATGAAATGGCAGTTACACTTTAACTGTATTGTAACCACTTATGTGATCTTCAGTGTACCCGTGTTAATCTGCTACCTTATTTATTTTACTCACGTATATAACGCTGACATATTCTGCAGACACTTACCACTCGCTGTCCCTAGTGGAGTTTGCAATCTAAATTCCCTATGAGCATGTCTTAGGAGTGTGGAAAGAAACCCATGGAAGCATGGGGAGAACAGTGCTGCAAGGCACCAGCACTCACCATTGAGCCGCCGTGCTGCTCATGACATTATAGTCACTCTATAGTGATTTATAGCCTATTGTATAGTCGTAATGGTAGTGGTCATGCCGTGCCAGTATTATTTGGGCCTTGTATAGTGGTATCATTGGTAATATTTGTATGGTGCATACATAGTAACATAGTTTATAAGGCCGAAAAAAAAGGCATCTGTCCATCCAGTTCGACCTGTTTTCCTACAAGTTGATCCAGAGGAAGGCAAAAAACCCCTGTGCGGTAGAAGCCAATTTTCCTCACTTTAGGGGAAAAAATTCCTTCCCGACTCCAATCAGGCAATCAGAATTACTCCCTGGATCAACAACAACCCATATCTAGTAACTATAACCTGTAATATTATTACCCTCCAGAAATACATCCAGGCCCCTCTTGAACTCTTTTAGTGAACTTACCATCACTACCTCCTCAGGCAGAGAGTTCCATAGTCTCACTGCTCTTACCGTAAAGAATCCTCTTCTATTTTTGTGAACAAACCTTCTTTCCTCCAGGCGCAGAGAATGTCCCCTCGTCATGGTCACTGTCCTTGGGATAAAGAGATCATGGGAGAGATCTCTGTACTGACCTCTGATATATTTATACATAGCTAGTAGATCTCCCCTCAGTCGTCTTTTTTCTAAAGTGAATAAGCCTAATTTTGATAATCTTTCTGGGTACTGTAGTCCACCCATTCCAGCTATGACTTTAGTTGCCCTCCTCTGAACCCTCTCCAGCTCTGCTATGTCTGCCTTGTTCACAGGAGCCCAGAACTGTACACAGTACTCCATGTGCGGTCTGACTAGTGATTTGTAAAGTGGCAGGACTATGTTCTCATCACGGGCATCTATGCCCCTTTTGATGCAACCCATTATCTTATTGGCCTTGGCAGCAGCTGTCTGACACTGGTTTCTGCAGCTTAGTTTGCTGTTCACTAAAATTCCTAGGTCCTTTTCCATGTTAGAGTTACTCAATGTTTTACCATTTAGTATGTACTGGCGACTTGCATTATTCCTTCCCATATGCATAACCTTACATTTGTCAGTGTTAAACCTCATCTGCCACTTCTCTGCCCAAGCCTCCAGTCTATCCAGATCCATCTGTAGCAGTGTACTGTCCTCTTCTGTGTTAATTACTTTACAAAGTTTAGTGTCATCTGCAAAAATTGATATTTTACTGTGCAAGCCTTCTACAAGGTCATTAATAAATATATTGAAGAGAATAGGGCCCAATACTGACCCCTGTGGTACCCCACTAGTTACAGTGACCCAATCTGAGTATGTACCATTAATAACCACCCTCTGTTTTCTATCACTGAGCCATTTACTTACCCACATACAGACATTTTCTCCAAGGCCAAGCATTCTCATTTTATATACTAACCTTTTATGTGGTACAGTGTCAAATGCTTTGGAGAAGTCCAGACATCCATTGATTCCCCGCGGTCAAGTCTAGAACTTACCTCCTCATAGAAACTGATTAAATTGGTTTGACACGACCGATCCCTCATGAAGCCATGCTGATATGGAGTTATTTGCTTATTTTCATTGCGGTACTCCAAGATAGCATCTCTTAGAAAACCCTCAAACAGTTTACCTACTACAGATGTTAAACTTACCGGCCTATAGTTCCCGGGCTCTGTTTTTGGACCCTTTTTGAATATTGGCACCACATTTGCTATGCGCCAATCCTGTGGAACACTCCACGTCAGTATAGAGTCCTTAAATATTAAGTATAAGGGTCTGGCAATGACATTACTTAATTCTCTTAGGATACGTGGGTGTATGCCATCCGGTCCTGGCGATTTGTCTATTTTAATCTTTTTAAGACGCCCCAGTACTTCTTCCTGGGTCAGACAGGACACTTTTAAAGGGGAATTCACTTTTATATTCTGCATTTCATCTGACAGTTTATTTTCCTCAGTGAATACAGTGGAGAAAAAAATATTTAAGAGTTTTGCTTTCTCCTCATCGCTCTCTGCTACTCGCCCCTCATTACTCTGTAAGGGGCCGACACCTTCAGATTTATACTTTTTAGTATTTATATAATTGAAGAACATTTTAGGGTTAGTTTTACTCTCTTTAGCAATTCGTCTTTCAGTCTCTAGTTTAGCTGCTTTTATTTGTCTTTTACAAATTCTATTTTTTTCCTTATAGTGTTTCAATGCTTCCTCGCTCTCCTCCTGTTTTAGTGATTTAAATGCTTTCTTTTTGTCATTTATTGCTTTTTTTACAGTTCTATTTATCCACATTGGTTTTTTCTTGTTTCTTATTATTTTATTCCTATATGGTATGTACCTCTCACAATTAGATATTAGGATGCTTTCTAAAAATATCCCATTTTGTGGCTGTATTTTTATTTTTGAGGACTTTGTCCCAGTTAGTTAGACCTATGGCCTCTCTTAGATGGCTAAATTTTGCTTTTTTGAAGTTTGGTATTTTTGTTCCTCCCTGAAGAAACACTCTTTTGAATGACAATTGGAAGGTTATTGTGTTATGGTCACTGTTACCCAGGTGTCCCCCAACCTGCACATCTGTTGTTCTGTCAGGTCTATTGGTTAATACTAAGTCCAGTATGGCCGTCCCTCTAGTCGGGTCCTGAACCAGTTGGGAAAGGTAATTGTCTTTGGTTATTGCCAAGAACCTGTTTCCTTTATGAGATATACAGGTTTCAGTTTCCCAGTCTATATCTGGGTAGTTGAAGTCCCCCATAATAACAACCTCATTCTGATTTGCCGCCTCGTCTATTTCATTTAGAAGTCGATTTTCTGTGGCCTCTGATATATTAGGTGGTTTATAATAAACTCCTATTAGTATTTTATTATTGTTTTTGGCTCCATTTACTTCTACCCACAGTGACTCCACATCTTCATGTCCCTCACTTATATCTTCCCGGATTGTGGGCTTTAGACAGGACTTTACATAAAGGCAGACCCCTCCCCCTCGCCGTTTTTGACGATCCTTTCTAAAAAGATTGTAACCCTGTACATTAACTGCCCAGTCATAGCTATCATCCAGCCATGTCTCAGTTATTCCCATTATGTCATAGTCCTCCTCACACATCACTAATTCCAGTTCACCAATTTTATTAGTTAGGCTTCTGGCATTAGTGTACATACAATTAGGAGGTCTATGTATATTTTTTACCCCGTTTGTCAATTTACTATTACGTATGAAATGAATATCCGGGGTTCTTGGGTTACTTTGGTTGTTGTTTTGCACAGTCTTCTCCCTGCATTCCTCACTAACCCCAGCCCCCACTAACCCCCCACTTTTCCTTCCTATGACCCACTCTCTATCTACACTATCTACCCCCTTATTAGTATGGGCACCCACCCTCCCCCCAGATCCTAGTTTAAAAGCTCCTCCAGCCGTCTAACCATTTTTTCCCCCAGGGCAGTTGCATCCTCCCCATTAAGGTGCAGCCCGTCCCTACTGTAGAGTCTGTAGCCGACAGAGAAGTCGGCCCAGTTCTCCATGAACCCAAACCCTTCCTTCCTGCACCAGCCTCTGACTCCAAAAACAGGGTCCAAAAACAGAGCCCGGGAACTATAGGCCGGTAACAGGCATATTTACTAGGGCGTTCCAGCTCAGGACTAGCCTCCCTGGCACTTTTCCCTCTACCCCTTCTTACTACATTTACTACAGCTGCTGACTTGATAGTCCTGCTCTTGCCCATCTCCTCCCTCCTCCTCTTCACTGACCCCAGCCAGTGCCTGCACTGTGAGGTCTAAGCCTCTCTCCAGGTGTTCAATGCCCCTAAGTATGCCAAGCTGCTTATTTAGATCCAAGATCTGGGCTTCCAAATATGCAACGTGATTGCATCTAGTGCAAATGTATTCACCCTCGAATGGCTCTTCAAGGCATGCATACATTGCACAGGACACACTTAGTAGCATTGTCCATGGAGCACCTGCTAGATGGGGATATACAGTACAGTACAGAAAAACAGTAAATATGTGATAAGATGCGGTTTTGCTGTAGTTAAAGGACCAGCTCAGATCAAGTTACCAACAAACAAGGAAAATCCCTCCAACCTTACTTTTTCCTCCTTGTCTTAAACTCCGGTTCTTTAAACTCCACTTATACACAGCCCACTTACACAGCAAGCTCTAGAAGAGTTAGCTATGTAATTTATAGCACCTGGGATCAGAAACCACTCCCCTTCACCAGGTACACAGCAGAGAGAAAAAAAAAAGGGTTTAACCCCTTCCCGACCAGCGCCGTACATGTACGGCGCTGCGGGAAGTGACTTCCCGACCAGCGCCGTAGTGCTACGGCGCGCTGATCGGGCGGGTGCAGGAGCTGCGCCCGCCCGATTAGCGGCGGGGGTCCGGCTGTGCCCAGTAGCCGGACCCCTGATGTATGCACCAGCATCGGTAAAAACACCGATGCCGGTGCATTAACCCTTCATGTGCCGCGGTCAGCGCTGACCGCGGCACATGCGGTGGGAAGGGGTTGCCATCGGGTCCCCGCGCTGCTGTGACGGGGACCCGATGGCTGAGATAGCAGCCGGATGCCTTCCTTAGGCATCCGGCTGCTATCTACGGAAGCCTGTGAGATCCAGCCCCCTGGATCTCACAGGCAGTGTGCTGGAAGTGTATTACATTGAGTAATACACTTCCAGCCAATGCATTACAATACAGAAGTATTGTAATGCATTGTAAGGGGATCAGACCCCCAAAAGTGAAAAAAAAGTGTAAAATAAGAAAGTTAAAAAAAGTGAAAAAAATAAAGTTTTACAAAAAAAAAGTTTCAAGTTTCCCCCCCCAAAAAAACGTCATTTTTACAAAATAATATAAAAAAATTGTAAAAAATAGTGAAAAAAAAAAATAGACATATTAGGTATCGCCGCGTCCGTATCGACCGGCTCTATAAAAATAGCACATGATCCACCCCGTCAGGTGCACGCAGTAAAAAAAAAAAAAAAAAACTGTGCCAAAACAGACATTTTTGGGTCACCTTGCCTTACAAAAAGTGTAATAGCAGGTGATCAAAAAAGTGTATGTACCCCAAAATGGTACCAATCAAACCGTCATCTTGTCCCGCAAAAAATGAGACCCTACCTAAGACAATCGCCTGAAAAATAAAAAAAATATGGCTCTCAGAAAATGGCAACACAAAAAGTATTTTATTTTGTTAAAAAAATAAATCTAATGTGTAAAACTATCCAAAAATAAAAAAGTTAGACATATTGGGTATCGCCACGTCCGTAACAACCTGCTCTATAAAAATATTGCATGAGATGGCCCCCCAGGCGAATGCTGTAAAAATTTTTTTAAAAAAACTAAGCCAAAACAGACATTTTTTTCCTTTTTGTCTCACAAAAAGTGTAATAGCAGGCGATCAAAATGGCGTATTTACCCCAAAATGGTACCAATCAAACCGTCATCTTATCCTGCAAAAACGATACCCTACCTGAGACAATCGCCTGAAAACTGAAAAAAATATGGCTCTTTGAAAATGGCAACACAAAAAAAAGATTTTATTCTGTTCTAAAATGCATCTAATGTGTAAAACTTTCCAAAAATAAAAAAGTTAGACATATTGGGTATCGTCGCGTCCGTAACAACCTGCTCTATAAAAATATTTCATGAGATAGCCCCCCAGGTGAATGTTGTAAAAAAATTTTAAAAAAAAACCATGCCAAAAGTGCTATTTTTTTCACCTTGACTCACAAAAACTGTAATACAAAGCGATCCAAAAGTCTTATGTACCCCAAAATGGTACCAATCAAACCGTCATCTCGTCCCGCAAAAAATGAGCCCCCACATAAGACAATAACTCAAAAAGTTAAAAATCAACGGCACTCGCAAACCAATCCATCAAAATCTGTTCTGCAAAATCCATATGGCGCTCCTTCTGTTTTGAGTCCTGCCATGTGCCCCCACAGCAGTTTGCCACCACATATGGGGTGTTGCCGTATTCAGGAGAAAATGGGTAACAAATTATGGGGTGCTTTTCTCCTGTTACCCCTTGTGAAAATGAAAAATTTGGGGCTAAAGCAACATTTTATTGGAAGAAATGAAACTTTTGATTTTCACAGCCTGGTGTTTCCAAATTCCGTAAAACGCTTAGGGGGTCAAAGTGGCCAGAACCCCCCTTAATATATTCTTTGAAGGGTGTAGTTTCCAAAATGGGGTCACTTTTTCAGGGTTTCCACTGAAGGGGTACGTCAGGGTCTCTCAATTACAAAATGGTGCCTAAAAACTATTCTAGCAAAATCTGCCTCCAAAATCCGTATGGCGCTGCTTTCCTTCTGACCACTGCCACAAACCCATAGAGACGTTTACCACTACATATGGGGTATTTCTGTAAACTGCAGAATCAGAGTAATGAGTATTGAGGTTTAGTTTGCTGTTAACCCTTGCTGTATTGCAAGAAAAAAATATTAACATGAATAATCTACCAAAAAAGTGAAATTTTGAAATTTCACCTCCATTTTCCTTTAATTCTTGTGGAACACCTGAAGGGTTAACAAAGTTTGTAACAGCAGTTTTTTATAACTTGAGGGGTGTAGTTTCTAAAATGGGGTCATTTATGGGGGGTTTCATTATGTAAGCCCCTCAAAATCACTTTATATCTGAATTGGTGTTTAAAAAAATGGTTTTGGAAAATTTGGTGAAAATTTGAAAAATGGCTTCTAAACTTCTAAGCCCTCTAACGTCCTAAAAAAGTAAAATTACATTTACAAAATGATGCCAACATAAAGTAGACATAAGGGGAATGTAAAATAATAACTATTTTTGGAGGTATTACTGTGTATTTTGAAAGTAGAGAAATTGAAATTTGGAAATTTGGAAATTTTTCCAAATTTTTAGTAAATTTGGGATTTTTTCATAAATAAGGGTGAAATATATTGACTCAAATTTATGACTGTCATGAAGTACGATGTGTCACAAGAAAACAATCTCAGAATGGCCTAGATAAGTAAAAGCGTTCCAAAGTTATTACCACATAAAGTGACACATGTCAGATTTGCAAAAAAATGGCCCGGTCAGGAAGGTGAAAACAGGCCCGGGGTTGAAGGGGTTAAATGTTAGAACCAAATGCAAGCACTAAACAAACAAGGACTTTTCCAATAAATTATAGACAGTTATTTGCAGTCACTCCAACCAATTCACACTCAGTACCAGCACTCCGGTTCTTTAAACTACACTTATACACAGCCCACTTACAAAGCAAGCTCAATGTCAGAGCATACTGAGTTTTATTCAGTAATACTGGGTGTCCCACCAAAAGTAGCCCACCCCCAATATCTCCAAATCAAAATGCCTAATAATAAATCTGTCTTAGTTGTCCAGAGCAACCAATCAGAGCTCAGCTTTAACTTCTTCAGATTTCTGTAGGGACTAAAAGCTGAGCTCTGATTGGTTGCTATGGACAACTAAGACAGATTTACTATTAGGCTGTTTGATTTAGAGATATTGGAAGCCAGCTACTTTTTTGTGGACCACCCTGTAGTATAAGGGTAGTGTCACACACAGGTTTTTGATGTGTGATCCAGCAGGTCAAGTAAAATAAAGGATTTTATTCACGTCAGTGTTTTGGTTAGTGATTTCCATCAGTGATTGTGAGCCGAAACCAGGAGCGGAGGCTCCACAGAGATGCGCTTTCGAGTTGTGTTCAGCGTCATGGGACAACCAGACTACCAGAGGATCTTCCGGTGGGACCAGGCTCTGATACCATAGTGGGCCCTAACTGTCCAGAGAAAATTATTTGGAGCTGCCTTTGGAGCAAATAACTTGCAATTAGGGTCTACTGTCAACTAATGTCTATTTCTCTTAATCAAATCTTTTATACTTTATTGATGGTATGGGGATTGGGTGCTGAAGAATAATTTCCTCTGGTAGGCCCAAGGAACCCCAATCTGACCCTGGCCACAACTGGTTTTGGATCACGAGCACAGATGGAAATCATTGACCAAAACACTGATGTGTGCCCCTGGTAGCACTAGAGAACAGCAATGCAGATCTCTTCATGTTATCTTCCGAATTGACTGTGATGTTAGTACAATATTTTAACATTTAGGGCCACACTTTTTCTAAAACCAGGCCACACCTGGCCCTGACCTCTACTGATGTCAATGAAAGTGCAGAGAGTTGTTTCAGTCAGAGAGAGAGCAGAGCCTCTAGGTGTAATGGCAACACCCCCCTTTCTCCTACAGGCTCATTTGCATATATATTAAAACATACTTTTTCTTGACAATGCGGACACATATGAACATGGGACCCACACAAATCACTTCAACTGCCAAGCGCACATGCAACAGGTCAGCCAGTTTCATATCTGCAAATCTGCTGACAGATGCCCTTTAATGTCTGCAAAATACTAATGGTGTCAAAATGCTCATTCTTCCACTTGATAAATTCCATGAGGAGCATTGTTTCCACTGTACTGGTACCTCAGGGTCTCTGCACCCAAAAACCATTCCAGCAAAATCTGCACTCCAAAAGATAAATGACGCTCCTTGCCTTCTGAGCCCTGTCGTGTGCCAAAACAGCAGTTTATTTATGGAATTTCCATAGCCAGTAGAAACCATTTAATGATGGATGATAAGGTGTGTGGTTTGAGTCTCTTATGGCACATGCTGGGTACATCATATTGGACACGTCAACTGCTATATCTGATGAAAACTTGCATTTTTCACTTTGCACCATTCCCTGCTCATTAATTTCTGCAAAGTACATGCCGTGCCAAAATGTTCACTCTTCCCCTTAATAAATACCTTGAAGTGCATAGTTTCCAAAATGAGATCACTTCTTGGGGGTTTAATTTATTTTTTTCACACCAAAGTCTCTACAGTTGTCAGCACAAGATGCACAAATCACCACATTGGGCCTCAAATCTACCTGGTGGTCTTTTATCCCTGAACCCTGTTGTATATCCAGGCAAAAGATGAGTGCCACATATAGGGTGTGTATTAAACCAGGAAGCATGGAATAATAATAAGAGGGCTGACCATGCTGGGTACAACATGCTGTGCATTCAAATAGCATATCTGTGGAAAAATTGCAATTTCACTTTGTACCTGTGGGGTCAAAATGCTCACTTACACTCTAATTCTAAATGGGGTCACTTCTTGGATTTTTTTTTCTATTTAACCCCAGAGCCTCTGCAGTTGTTGGCCAGTGCTGTATAAATTGCAAAAGTGGGCTTCACATTTACATGATGTCCTTTCTCTTTTGAACCCTGCCGTGTGGCCAAACAGTAGTGTATGACCACATATGGGGTGTTTTCATATTCAGGAGAAAATGAGTCAGAAATGTTGGGGTCCCTTGCTCCTGTTACCCCTTGTGGAAATGAAAAATGTATGTTTTCATTTTCACAGCCAAATGTTTCTAAATTCTATGAAACACCAGTGGGGTCGAAGCACTCACTATACCCCTCAGTAAATTCATTGTGGGGTGTAGTTTCCAAAATGGGATGACTTATTGGGGGTTTCCGCTGTAGGGGTACCTAGAGTGTCTCAAATGTGACATGACACACGAAAAACATTCAAGCAAAATGAGTCATATGGCACTCTTTCTCTTCTTAGCCCTGTGGTGCGTCCATACAGTTTACAACCACATGTGGGGTGTTTCTGTAAACTGCAGAATCAGGGTAATAAATACTGAGGCTTGTTTTGCTGTAAACCCATACTGTATTAGGCCTAGTTCACATTTCAATGGTTTGGTTAGTGATTGCCATCCAGTGATTGTGAGTCAAAAACACAGAACAGGTGCAGATTAGAGATGAGCGAACGTGCTCGTAACGAGCACTGTAGCGCTCGGCTCCCCTGCGCTCGCATGGGCGCAGGCATCCGGATCCGTCGGGTGAGGAGGACGGATCCAGATGCCTGAGCCCATGCGAGCGCAGGGGAGCCGAGCACGTTCGCTCATCTCTAGTGCAGATCTTTCCATTATACCTGATCTCTGTGTAGCCTCCACTCCTGGTTTTGGCTCACGATCACTGATGGAAACAACTGACCAAAGCACCTGTGAATAAGGCCTTACTGAAATAAATAGAAAATCTCGTTTTTAAATTTTACCTCCATTTTTATTTAATGCCTGTAAAATCAGTTTTGAATAATTTGAGTGGTGTAGTTTCTAAAATGGGGTTTCTATTATGTAAGCCCCTTAGTCACCTTATAACGGAATTTCTCCTTAAAAGAAGTTTTTGACATTTTCTTGAACATGTAAAGAAATGCATCTAAAATTATAAGCCATTTAATGCCCTCCCCCTAAAATAAAATGTCATTTACGAAATGATGCCAACATAAAGTAGACATTGAGAATGTCAATTAATAACTGTTTTCTGAGGTATCACTATTCTTCTTGCAGAGAAATTCAATTTTCAAAATTGCTAATTTTTACAAATTTTCTGTAAAATTGTAAAATTTGGATTTGTTCTTTTTTAAATAAAGGTAAAACATATCTACTCAAATATCTACTACTAACATGAACTCCGACAGGGATGGCCAACCTGAGGCTCTCCAGCTGTCACAAAACTACAACTCCCAGCATGCCCAGACTGCCTACAGCTATCAGCCTACAGCAGGGCATGGTGGGAGTTGTAGTTTTACAACAGTTGGAGAGCTGCAGGTTAGCCATGCCTAAACTACAATGTGTCACAAAAAACAGAATCACTTGAATAAGGAAAAGCATTCATAAGATATTCCTATGGGAAGCGTGCTTAACCACTTCCCGTCCGCCCATAAGATATAAACGTCCGGGAAGTGGTTATCTATTTCTGAATGGACGTTTCTGAACGTCCATTCAGAGATAGCAGCTGCACTCTAATCGTGCAACTGCACAGTGGGGTACCTGCTGTCAGTGACAGCAGGGTACCCCAAAGAGAAGGCAGGGACCATTTCCAGGGGTCCCTGCCTTCTAGATCATTGTATACACAGTGCTCACCGAGATTCCTGTTCCGGCCCGGCGGTCACGTGATCGCCAGGGCCGGGAGAGTGCAGGAGCTGCCGGGTCTCTCATAGAGAGATTATATAATAGTATTATGCTGTACAGCCTCTCTGGGGATGTATTTCCCCTGTAACTGGGGCTACTATGTCATGTTACAGGAGAAATCAAGTGTAATAAATAAATAAATAAATAAATAAGTGAAGTTAAATGTCTTGTATGACCTTATGGGGGACACAAAGTGTAAAAAAAAAAAAAAAAAAAGAAAAAAAGAGCATTATAAATATTTTAAAAAAATCAGATATAAAAAAAATAATTTTCCCCCAAATATGTCATTAAAAAATGTTACAAATAAAAATAAATAAATAAAATAGACATATTTGGTATCACCGCGTCCGCAACGACCGGCTCTATAAAAATATCACATGATCTACCCCATCAAGTGAACTGCGTTAAAAAAATCTAATAAAAATTATGCCCAAAACAGCTTTTTTTGTCGCCTCACCTACCAAAAAACATATCAAACTATCAAAAAGTCGTATGCATCCCAAAATGGTAGCAATAAAAACGTCTCCTCATCCCGCAAAAAATGAGCCCCCACACGAGATCATAGCCAGAAAAATGAAAAAAAAAGCTCTTAAAAAATTGCAACACAAAAACATGATTTTTTTTTTCTAAAAATGCTCTTATTGTGTAAACTGTTTTTTTTTTTTTAGTTAACCTCCCAAAAATTAGATTAAAAAGTGATCAGAAAGCCGGATGTACCCCAAAATGGTGCCAATAAAAAGCAGAGCTTGTCCCGCAAAAAATAAGCCCTCACGCAGCTCAGTCCACAAAAAAATTAAAAAGTTATCGCTCCTAAAAACCATGACAGAAAATTCCATGTTAGAAAATGCAGATGCTGCTCCTCCCCTTCTGAGCCCTGGCGTATCCCCAAATAACAGTTTACGACCACATATGGGGTGTTTCTGCAAACTACAGAATCGGGGTAATAAATATTGAGTTTTGTTTTGTTGTTAACCTTTGATGTGTTACAGGAAAAAAATGATTAAAATGGAAAATCTGCAAAAAAAAAGTGAAATTATCACAACATCTATTTTGCTTTAATTCCTGTGGAATACTTAAAGGGTTAACATTTCTAACACCAGTTGTGAATAGTTTGAGGGGTGTAGTTTCTAAAATGGTGTCATTTATGGGTGGTTTCTATTATGTAAGCCCACAAAGTGACTTCAGAACTGAATTGGTCCTTAAAAAAGTTGATTTTGAAAATTTGCAAAAATTGCGTCTAAAATTCTAAACTTTCTACTGTCCTAAAAAAATAAAATGACACTACCAAAATGATGCCAACGTAAAGTAGACATATGGGGAATGTAAATTAAAAAGGATTTTATGGGGTATCACTATCTGTCTTAAAAGCAGAGAGATTCAAGTTTAGAAAACAGTGATTTTTTTCAAATTTTCGTTAAGTTTTGGATTATTTTATAAATAAAATTAATATTTATCGACTCAAATTTACCATTAACTTGAAGTACAATGTGTCACGAGAAACCAATCTCAGAATCGCTTGGATAAGTAAAAGCGTTCCAAAGTTATTACCACATGAAGTGACACGTCAGATTTGCAAAATTAGGCCTGGTCAGGAAGGGGTGCAATGGCCCAGATCTGAAGTGGTTAAGAGAATATTTACATATGAATAAACCTAGTGTTTGTATTCATATGTAGTTCATGTACATTTATATCTTCATATGTGATTAGGTAGCCAGAGTTTTCTATATGTAAAGGATATATTAGTGATCATCTTGCTCTGTAATACTGCCACCGATTGCGCGATCATTCACCAGGCAATCCAGATATTTCAGCAAGCTGATAGATCAGGATTTGCTGACAACAGATCGTGCTATCTAATTATGATCTGCCACCAGCAAACCACTGTACAGCATGGGGACGAGCGATGGCATAATGATCGCTCCTCCCCATGTTGTGGAGGAGATCGCTGCATGTAATAGCAGCAGTCTCCTCAGAAAAGAAGCAGGAGATTACCGGGAGGGAACACTTCCCTCCCGACAATTCTTTGTGTGATATGGGGTGTCTAATACACCCTTAGGGCTCATGCACACGAACGTGTGCCCGCCGTGCCCGTACTGCGGGCCGCATATGGCGGGTCCGCAATAAACGGGCACCGGCCGTGTGCAGCCCGCATCACGGATCGCGGACCCATTCACTTCAATGGGTCCGCGATCCGGGAGATGCGGAGCGGAGGCACGGATCGGAACACCACGGAAGCACTACGGTGTGCTTCCGTGGTGTTTCTGGCCGTGCCTCCGCACCGCAAAAAAGTAGCGCAAGCACTACTTTTTTGCGGTGCGGACCCTCGGATGCGGATCGCGGACCCCATTCAAGTGAATAGGTCCACGATCCGCATGCGGTGGCCTCATGGTCAGTGCCCGTGCATTGCGGACCGCAGTTTGCGGCCCGCAGCACGGGCACGGCCGGCACACGTTCGTGTGCATGAGGCCTTAAGAGGTGGACAAAAAAAGCAAGGAACAAGAGAAATGAATTATGTGCCTACAAGCTTGTGAAATGTAAAATTGGTTCAGCAAGAAAAATATTGCTGTTAGCATATCATTTGTACACAGCACTAGCACTTCTGAATAAAAGATGGCACTCTTTCCAAACTTTCTATTGAGTTGTCTTCTGAATGGGACTGCTTCCCTGATGTATCTGTTTAAAGCATCAGTACATGTCTGATTATGTTGGCTTACATACTGTCGATTGTTTTTTTTCACAACATATCCAGAGAATTCTCTTTAGGTGAATGCACGTGTCAGAAAGACACAATAATAAGGAGGTGACATAGAAATAGAAAGGCACGTACGTCAGTTTATCCTCGTGCCGTATCATTTCTACACCTGCTGACTGTCTCTGAAAGCTGTTGCCTAGAACTGTGAAGACTGAATCATAAAGTGTATTAACAATGAATGCATTTTGATATAGACATATTAACAATAGATGATTTGTCATTGTGTAACAGGAAAATCATTTCTTTTAAATAAAAAGCCGCTTCTTGGAAGTGACCGTGCAGTACTTCTCATGTTGCTGAACGTTGTTTTGATTAGTGATCTGTCATTCTCGAGGAATAACTACCTGATCACCTGATTACCACCGGGCCAGCTTCTCTGATTCCCCTTGATCAGCTCGTTTTTGTAGGGGAAGTTAATAGTCAATAGTCAGAACACCCTTTTATTTCAGAAACGAAAGGGAAAATGAAATATATGAATACCCTAGCAAATTATGGGTGAGGGGGCCTATCTTTTAGCTATGTCCGGAACATGGAAGCCATATTGGATCAAGGGCAAATTTTGCAGCAATCACAATAAAAAGGGTGTCTTGAGATTTTTGACTCACCCTGTAGTAAAGGGCCTTCCACAAACTGTTCCCACAAAGTTGGAAGTAAACAATTGTCCAAAATGTCTTTGTATGCTGTAACATTAACCTTCACTAGAACTAAGGGACCTAGACCAAACTGTCACATATTGAAATATGACTCATGATTTACTTCACTCGAGTCCAGCCAGTGTTTGATGTTGCTAATGGTTATCTTAGGCTTGTGTGCAAGCGCGTGCTCAACCATGGAAATTTCATAAGGCTCCTGATGTTCAGTTCTTGTGCTGACATCACTTCAGAGACAGTTTGGAACTCAATTAGTGAGTTATGTAAACAGAGGACAGTCAGATTCTATGTGTTACACACCTCAGCTCTCTGAGGCATCTCTCGATGCAGTTTGCATGGTCTACCACTTTGTCTGAGCTGTTATTACTCCTAGCTGCCACTTCACAATAAGTGTGCATTCACACCACCATATGTATTTTGCAGTCTGCAAATCCTGTATACTCAAAATATGAATGATATCCATGTGACGTCCATGTTGCATCCATCTTTTTGCAGACCCATTGACTTCAATGGGTCCATGGTCTGCGTTTGGGCCAGGAATAGGACATGTTCGAACTTTTGTGGAATAAACCAACGAATGTAGAAAGCACACAGAAGACACTGGGGGAGATTTAACAAGACTGCATTTCTAACAACAGTCTTATGTTGTTGTTGTTGTTTTGTTTTTTTACTATTGTGTGTTATATATTCAGGTGTTAGAATTGTGATCAGTAGTATGAAATCTTTTGGTTCTAGTTAATACGGTTTTGTTCCATTGGTCGCAACACGCATATGATTTTTTTTCAGTCTGAAAATTTTTTCTGGGTTGTTTGAGTGGTCATTCAAAGCGGTCTTAGAGTTAGGGTCCATTCACACATCCTGTTTTTCTTACCTGATCCGATCCGCAAATCATGCGGATAGGATGCGGATCCATTCATTTCAATGGGTCCTGAAAAAATGCGGACAGCACTCCGTACACTGTCCGCATCTGTTGTTCCGTTCTGTTATGCAGATCCGCAAATAAGATAGAGCTTGTCCTACTTTTGTAGGCATATTTGGTCCGTGGTCCCATTATAGTCAATGGGTCCGCAAAAAATGCGGATGATATGCGGAATGCATCAATATGTCATCCGCAATTGCGGATCCGTTTCCAGGAAATAGAAAGAAATACCCTACCAACATATATTCCTCCTTCCTTTTTTTTTGCAGAAAAACGGAACGGATGGGATGTACAATTGGTAAGAACTGAAGGTTTTTGCGGAAACATGGATCCGCAAAAAACGCACCGAAAATCTGGAAAAGAAAATTACGGATGTGTGAATGGAGCCTTAACATGTATTTGCTGTGTACGCTATGATATACTTTATCAGTTTTGTGTTGTTTTTTTTACTTAAAGCAGAATGGAACCAGATGAAGAATAGTATTGAGTCATTACCTTTTTTATCTTGGCTTAGGTTGATTGAAACACAGGAGGAAAGCTCACCATCAACAGCAGAAGATTCATTTCCTGAAATAGAGCATCCAAGGGGCTTCCAGACTCTGACACAAAGAACCTGCAGATATGACCTGGATGAGGTGGACACATACTGGTTGGAACTTGTTAACACAGAGTTCAAAAAAATGGGTATGTATAGTTGAGATCTTCAAAATAAGTGTTGACACCTGCACTCCATTAAGAAAGTGTAATGCCTGTGGTAGGTAAATGTTAACAATATCATATAGCTAGTACCACAACACTTATCAGTTTATATTATGCAGAGGGTTTCATTGATGCATATAGTCGTAATAAATCTGGACAAATGTAAATATATGATTGCCAGAAATACTCATTACAGTTGCACGTTTAGGTCATAAGACCTTCTTCAGCACAATGAGTCTATACATAGACAGAAAAATATATAGCAAAAATACTGTAGGAATACACATAAATATGCAAAACAAAAAACAAGCGGCATAGTGCCCGACGAACGAACAAATACTCAATCATCGGGTAATCCAAATCTTTTGACATGTTAAAATTATCGTTTGCTGGCAGTAGATCTTGGTGTCTAATAGCGATCTGCCGCTGGCAAACCACTATACAGCATGGAAATGAGCAATGACATAATGATTGCTCCTCCCCATACTGCATTGGAGATCTCTGCATGTAATGGCAGCAGTCTCCTTCACTAGCTAGCAAGCAATTGCCTGGAGGGAACGCTTCCCTCCCGACGTTCATCTGCCACATCTCTGTATAGATATATGTAATGTATGTAGTGCAGTGTGTGATGTTTAGATGTGTGTGATGTATGTAGTGCAGTGTGCGATCATCGCACACTGCGCTGCATACATCACACACATCCATACATCACACACATCCATACATCACACAGTGCACCACATACATCACACACATCCATACATCACACACCGCCCCACATACATTACACACATCCATACATCACACACCGCCCCACATACATTACACACATCCATACATCACACACCGCCCCACATACATTACACACATCCATACATCACACACCGCCCCACATACATTACACACATCCATACATCACACACCGCCCCACATACATCACACACTGCGCTGCATACATCACACACCGCCCCACATACATTACACACATCCATACATCACACAGTGCACCACATACATCACACACATCCATACATCACACACATCCATACATCACACACATCCATACATCACACACATCCATACATCACACACCGCCCCACATACATCACACACATCCATACATCACACACATCCATACATCACACAGTGCACCACATACATCACACACATCCATACATCACATACATCCATACATCACACACCCATACATCACACAGTGCACCACATACATCACACACATCCATACATCACATACATCCATACATCACACACCCATACATCACACAGTGTACCACATGCAGACAGGATATTATAGCCAAGTGATAAAGTACAGGGACTGAACTTATATTGGACTGGACTTCATCACTTGGCTATATATGCCTCATGTTATTTACATTAGTTAGATGTGCTAGATCAGACACAAAAACCTTATACATTAACAGACACCTCAGACAAATGCCATTTTGTGGCTTCTATCACCATAGTGCTATCGTAAAAAAAATATATACTTTTTCACAGGATTCTGCAGGATCAGAAAGTATAGTGTACCATGTTTTTCCATCGTGTAAAGTCCAGCAAAAATTGCTTTTTTTATCAGAGGCATCCGTTAACATACATATTTTTTTGTGTCCATTAAATGTGTGACAAAAACATGATGTGAACCCAGCCTAACTGACAGGAACAGAGCTGAATAGACCCCATTGACTGAGATCCTGTCTTTTTACCAGGCAAATGTCCTGCATGCAAGGGGTTTTTTTCTGGTCTTTTTGACAGAATCTGCTACAGAGGCCCCGAATGGAGCCTCCAACGCAGATGTGAACAAGTGTATGCCTACCTATTATGTATTTTAATTACTGCAAATTTCGTACTCCCCTCAGCTAAATGTACTCCTCAAAAATGGTAAGTGGAGTATTTTTACCCTTCTGGAAAAAATGTAGTGCAACCTCTGGTGACAGGTTTAAATGCAACAGCTCAACAAGATGAAAACCGTTAACACATGCTTGCCACATGACGTACTAGCCTGTGAACATGAATTGATGTATTAGTACACCTATGTGATTACTGTGGGTGCCCAGCTATGACTGGCAGCTGGACTCCACACGTATTCAGCACGTCACAATTCTGGCCCAGAGGGACGGGAGCTGCCACACTGCCTGACACTGTGCTGTGTGGAGCAGTGCACACGAGTACAGACAGCAACATTACACGTCACCATCACTGTGCCAGCGACGTGTAATGCTGCTGCTGCAGTCCAGTAGTCTCATTGCCCGCTGTAATTTGAATATGGACTAAAGGCATTACACCACTTGCACAGCATGTAACTTCATGTGACAATTGGCATGTGTCATGTACTGCAATTTACTCACCCCATGGCCTTCCAGTTTAACTGCCGGAGAATAGTCTACAGGGGGCATCTTGTATGTCTCCCCTCCTTGCTTCTAGCTGCTGCCAGCTCCTGGTATCTTTGTTTGTACAATATTTATATTAAATGAATGATTATATTGTGAGCATACGTATGATTGTGTCCTTGTATGTTGTGTCTGTGTGTCTGATAAGTATGCATGTAGTGAGCAAGAAGTAAGTATGTTTATGTATGTAGTCAGTGTGCATGTTATAGGAGCAGAAGAATGAAAATAATGGAAATGCCGGATTCGGAACTTAACTGAAGCGAACAAAGCCTACGGACCCCATTTACTATAATGGGTTCTGTTAGGTTTCCGTTCAGGAGAAGGTTTTTGTACAGGACTTTTGTCTTCGCTACAAAAACCTTCTCCTGAATGGAAACCTAACGGATCCCACTGTAGTCTATAGGCTCCATTCGCTTCAGTTATGTTCTGAATCCGGCACTTCAGTTATTTTCATTCTTGTGCTCCTATAACAGAGCAGAAGAACGGAAATGTAAAGTGCAGATGTGAAAGCAGCCTATCTTCATCAGTCCCATATGAGGAGTGGTCGAAAACCCTTTAAGGGCAGCATGTTATAACTGCAGGACTTAGGGACTACAAAGAAAAGAAATGCTCAAAAAGATTGTTTGCAGCTTATCTAATAGAAAGAATACACAGGACTTAATTTCATTGCTTTCCCCTTTCCTACCTTTACTCAGGGCCGCTTGATAGCTGTTGCTGTGTCGGTTAGTGCAAATAGCATGGTTTTCATGAATACAGTAAACTGGAGTCCACTGTATTCTTTTTATTAAAGGGCATCCGTCAGCAGATTTCTACCTATGAAGCTGGCTAACCTGTTGAATGTGTGCTTGGCATCTGTGTTGGTCCCATGTTCACATGTGCCAGAATGGCTAAGTAAACTGATGTTTTAATACATGCACTTGAGTCTCTAGGAGCAATGGGGGCGTTGCTGTTACAACTAGAGACTCAGCTCTCTGTGCAGCTACACTGCCCTGCGATTGGCAGGGCCAACTGTAATGAAGTTTACACTGCCTGTCACTGTTAGGGCGCATTCACACGCTGACGGGACGCTGCCCGTATGTGTTCCGCAATTAACGAAACGGACAGCCCATTATAGAAATGCCTATTCTTGTCCGTGATTGTGGACAAGAATAGGACATGTTCTATCTTTTTGCGGGTCCACGGAACGGTGTGCTGTCCACATCTTTTGCAGCTCCATTGAAATGAGTGGATCCACACCCGTTCCACAATTTTGCGGATGATGATGCATACCCATTCATACAGTCATGTGAATGAGCCCTTAATCAAAGTGCAGAGGGCGTAGGAGTTGCAGAGAGAGCTCTTAGAGGCTCATTTGCATTTATTAAAACATCATTTTTCTCAGCAATGCGAGCACATATGAACATGGGACCAAGGCAGATGCCTTCAGCTGCCAAGTACACGTCAGCCAGCTTCATAGGTACAAACCTGCTGACAGATGACCTTTAAGCTGCACAACATTTTAACTAACAGTGACTATAATTCTCAAGAACAAGATCTATTACGTCTATAATATTTCTGAGCCGTTATCTGATATTGACCCCTTTTACTGTGCCTGCTTTAGGATGAAAAGTATATTCCTACCTTTTACTTGCTTATCTACAGAAATGCCACGGCTGGATGAGCTCACCCTAGAGAAAGTCCTGGAGGAGTTAGAGATGATCTGCTATAAGAATATGAATGTGGCCATTGACACAGAGGAAGGGTTGGGGATCGAATACGATGAAGATGTCGTTTGTGATGTTTGCCGCTCACCTGAGGGTGAAGATGGAAATGAGATGGTGTTCTGTGATAAGTGCAACGTCTGCGTGCATCAGGTAAAGGAACACAGTGTCCTACATGTATCACATCTACTGCAAACAAAATGGAGGTTCTGCTCCCCTCATTAACAACTAAGATGCTTCGGTTTCATTATGTGTAGCAGTACAAAGAAGTCAAAGCATTTGCAGATATTGTCAAAATAGAATTTATTATATTAACTGTATTTTTCGGAGACATTTTTATAGAAAAACAGACCAGAAAATGTAATCATAGAAAAGAAGTATAAAATCCACCGATCCCTGCCACTGTGTCCACTTTTCCTGCTGCTCTACACTTCTTGTCTTGGCTGTGCATGCTTAAAATGCCAGAAAAGGCCCACTCATCCCATCGCTGGCTAAGGCTGGTTATCGCTGAGTCCAGTATTTGGCTGAGTGGGCATTTCCTGCCTTGTCCAGCATGTCCGGCTGGAATACAAAGTAGAGAGTATCAGAGACCAGGGCATCGTCAGAACACAGGTAATTGTGGAGGTAATGAATGCTTCTTTACAATTTTTCGTTTTCTGCCCGGAAGAGCCCCTTAAAAGAGGAGCTGCCACCAGGCTGCAAAAATTAAATCGGACACTTTCCCTAATTTCCAGCGCTAAGGTGAGCGCCGCTTGTTATATCTCAGCCTCATAGTTTTTGCCGCTACATATATAAATAGGGTAGTATTTAGCCAAGAGGTTGACCACATTCTGCTTTCTCCTGAGGCGGAGTCTTGTTTATCGCTGTGACAGTGTAAAGCATAGTCTTGAAAGATATGGCTTATCTCAAGAATGGGTGGTCCCCCACCATGAATTAAAGGTAGTGCCTGGTTTCATTTTTTTTTTCCACCCTGGTCACAAGTCCTCTTTAACCACGAGAGATGACACAGCTTTATCCAAAAGGAATGCACCGGGAATCTTGTCTGTTTACTTAGAGCATTCAGATTATAAAATTTGGTAGAGTTGGCATTAGTCACAGTAGAAGGACCATCATGGAAGTGACTCTGTGATACTCTTTCATTCATAAACCATTCCAGAAAGATATTTCATTCATCTGCATGAACGATCTGTTTAAAACCACTCAGGAGCATTGTATGAACACAGATCAAGAGATGTTAGAGTAGGTGTCATAGTCACCTTCCTTTGTAAATCATGCAGTTCATTAAAGGATCCGTCAGATTAGAAAGAAGTCTCATCAATTCCTTCCTTATTATGCTGCTGTCTTGATCATTGTTTTCTCTAGTAATTAAAGGGGTTATCCAGGAAATCATAATGATGATCTATCCTCAGGATTGGTCATCATTATCACGTCGGCAGGGTGCCAGGACTCTGGTGAGCAATGAAGGCTCCTGGCAGCCTTCCAAACACAGCGCTGTACATTGTATAGTGGCTGTGCTTGGTATTGCAGTTCAGCCCTATTGACATGAATTGGGCGGCGCAGCAACTAGGCCTTGTGACCCATCTACAGTGATGTCACTGGCCTAGGAACAGGAGCGCCAACTTCTTCTAACTGCTCACCCTCGCTGATCTGATATTAATGACCTATCTAGAGGACAGATCATTAATATACATTTCCGGATAACCCCTATAATCAAAGCTTTAAAATGTCTATAATGTCTACATTATAATGTCTACATTTAGACATTATGTCTATAATGTCTAAATGTCTACAACAAGAGTTGTATGGAACTATAATATGAGTTTCATGGCCTTCTATAGGGTCCTTCCATATGCTATACCTCAGTTTTCTATCATATCCTCTTAGGCTCCTGCATAATGTTCTGCCGTGTACATTAAAAGGAACATGCCACCATGAAACTTGACCTCAAACTCAGGACCTGCTGAATTTGAGGCAGATACACTAACAGTGAGCCACAAGCAGCACTACCTCGTATATAAGGGTTTATTCACATTTTCATTGTATATTTAACATATATACAAGGAAAGCTCCTGGTATATAGTTTAAATGTATTCATAGGTCCAAATTCCACGCAAAAGAAACTCCGGCTTGATGTGCAGAATCAAACGTTTTGTTTATTGAAACGTGAATAGTTAGTAGTATTGACAGCATCCGCTGTGAGGTAGAGAAAAGCGGACGCTGTCAATACTACCAGCGCTTCTGCCGCCTTCTCCTCACTTCCCAAGGCGGCACCAGTCTGATGAAGGCTTCTCCAAGAGCCGAAACGTCACTTTAATACTGCCGCAAATTCACGTTTCAATAAACAAAACATTTGATTCTGCACATCAAGCCGGAGTTTCTTTTTCTTATTTGACGAGGGGTGGGAACCCAACTCCGAGCAATACAGAGTGCGACAAGTTGTTTCCACGAGTACAGTAATAAAGTACTGTATGATATGGTGCAGAAAGTACAGAGGGAAACGTTAATGAACATTTTGTCTAGAAAGTACCGCTTTGAAGTGAGAACTTCTTTCAGCAAAATGCACAGGTTCATACAGTGAAATGTAATATGACAGCTTAAGAGGAACTATGAATATCTCTTTCCAATAATTCTCGTGAGTGTGTTAGAGTGGCTCCCCACTGGAGTAATTCAGTAATATATTTCACAATGTATAGTATTATCCTAATGCAAATCTAAACCTGTTGGCTACGATTCTGCTGCAGATAAGAGAATGGTAGAGATAAGTCAAGTGCCATACAGGTACAAAATACTGTTTTACTCTGTATGGGCACTCATTTCTATTGCTCAAAACAAAAATGAGTCTGCGTACTTTTGACTGCATATATAGAGGTTTCCACTGTAGAGATTTAAATATGGTTATTCCGTTTTGTACAGTTTCTTCAAGCAAATCTAAAAGTTTAATCTTGTAAATTTCACTTGTCCCTGGCTTTTTGGCTTAATGTTCAAAATAAGCCTGAAGCTATGCTCAGCCTCTAATGGATAGATCTCAAGGGTTTCCTTGTCTGGATATGTGTGAAAACATTATTCAGTTTATTAGTAAAACATAAGTTATGGCTTGTGTGTAAATGTTCTAAAACTGAATAACTGCGTATATAATAGGAATCGCCCACATACATCAGTCCTACAAATCATAGATCCTTCTTAACAATAATACTTTTCCCAACATTTCTTGGAAGCAAAACATATTTTAAGACTTAACCCTTTAAAGGGATTGGTTTTTAACAGATATGCTCATGTAGTTGCTTACCGCAGCTACATCTTCCCTATGCTTGTTTTTTCCAGTTTGGACTCTCCTGACCACTCTGGTTGGTTTACATCCTGTATCCAACAAAACCCATGGTGCACTTCTCCTTTCTCTACCGCTGTTCATGCACAGTCGTTAACAATGTCCAGCTAGTTACACAGACCCTGTGGGAGGTTTGATATACCCATGGACACAACATCAATAATATGAGCAATAAAGGTAAAAGAAAATTACAGCAGCCTTCATAAATTATTATTTTAACCCCTTCTACTCCGGGACAGTTTTCACCTTCCTGACCAGTTCATTTTTTGCAAATCTGATGTGTCACTTTATCTGGTAATAGTTTTGAAATGCTTTTAATTCTCCAAGCCATTCTGCAGTTGTTTTCTCGGGACCCATTGTACTTCATGACAAATTTAATCAATGTTTCACCTTTAACCCCTTCAAGACCAAGACAGTTTTCACTTTAAGGACCAAGCTACATTTTTCAAATCTGACATGTTTCACTTTATGTGGTAATAACTCTGGAATGCTTTCACTTATCTAAGCGATTCTGAGATTGTTTTCTCGTGACATATTATACTTCATGTTACTGGTAAATTTGAGTCAATATATTTCACCTTTATTTATTAAAAAAAAAAATTCCAAAATTTACAGAAAATTTGGAAAAATTCATAATTTTTGACATTTGAATGTCTCTGCTTTTAAAGCAGATTGTGATACCTCATAAAATAGTTGTTACTGTATATTTCCAGATGTCTACTTCATATTGGCATCATTTTGTAAACATCATTTTACTTTACAGGAAATTAGAAGGCTTAGAATTTTAGAAGCAATTCTTAAAATTTTTAAGAAAATTTCCAAAACCCACTTTTCAAGGACCAGTTCAGTTATCAAGTCACTTTGTGGCGCTTACATAATAGAAACCACCCATAAATGACCCCATTTTAGAAACTACACCCATCAAGTTAATCAAAACTTATTTTACAAACTTTGTTATCCCTTTAGGTGTTCCACAAGAATGAAAGGAAAATGGAGGTGAAATTTCAAAAATTCACTTTTTTTGCAGATTTTCCATTTTAATCTATTGTCCCTGTAACACAGCAGGAGTTAACAGCCAAAGAAAACTCAATATTTATTACCCTGATTCTGCAGTTTACAGAAACACCCCACATGTGGTGGTAAACTGCTGTAGTGGAACATGGCAGGGCGCAGAGGGAAAGGAATGTCATATGGATTTTGGAGGGCAGATGTCGCTGGGATAATTTTAAGTTGCCATGTCACATTTGAAGACCCCCTGATGCACCCCTAGAGTAGAAACTCCCAAAAAGTGACCCCATTTTGTAAACTACAAGATGAGGTGACAGTTTTATTGGTACTATTTTGTGGTACATATGATTTTTGATTGCTCAGTATTACGCTTTTTGTGAGGCAAGGTAACAAAAAAATGGCTGTTGTGGCACAGTTTTTATTTTTTGTTTTTTACTCAGTTCTCCTGACAGGATTGATCATGTGTTGCTTTTATAGAGCAGGTTGATACAGACGCGACAATACCAAATATGTGTATTTTTTTCTGTTTTTTTCAGTGCTACATAATAAAGCATTTTTCAAAACAAAAATTATGTTTTTGTGTTTTCATTTTCTAAAAGCTACATTTCTTTTATTTTTCTGCCGATCGTCTTGTGTAGGGGCTCATTTTTTGCGGAAAGAGTTGACATTTTTATAGGTAGCATTTTTGGGTACATATGATTTTTTGATCACTCAATATTACACTTTATGTGGCAAAGTGACCAAAAAAATGGTCATTTTGGCAGAGTTTTTTTTTATGAAATTCACTTTAGGGGTTAGATCATGTGATATTTTTATAGAGCAGGTTTTTATGGACGCGGACGCGTTTTTTTTTATTATGTATTTTAGTTTTACACAATAAAAGCATTTTTTTTAAAAAAAAATCATGTTTTAGCATCTCCATTTTCTGAAAGCTATATTTTTTTAATTTTTTGGGCGATTATCTTATGTAGGGGCTCATTTTTTGCAGGAAGAGATGACGGTTTGATTGGTACCATTTTGGGGTGTGGATGTCTTTTTGATTGCTTGTTATAACAGTTTTTGTGATGAAAGGTGACAAAAAATTCCATTTTTTGCAGTTTTTATTTTTATTTTTTATGGTGTTCACCTTAGGGGGTAAGTCATATAATATTTTTTATAGAGGAAGTCATTATGGACATGGAGATACCTAATATGTCTACTTTTTTTTACATTTATTTCAGTTTCACACAATAAAAGCTTTTTTTAAGAAAAAGAAATCATGTTTTAGTGTCTCCATTTTTTGAAAGCCGTATTTTCTTTATCTTTTGGGCGATTGTCTTAGGTAGGGTGTCATTTTTTGCGGGAAGAGATGATGGTTTGATTGGCAATATTTTGGGGTACATACGTCTTTTTGATCGCTTGGAATTACACTTTTTGTGATGTAAGGTGACCAAAAAATGGCATTTTCACTCACATTTTATTTTAAAAAAATTTACGCCGTTCACCTGTGGTGGTAGATCATGTGATTTTTTTTTATAGAGGACTTCGTTAAGGAAGCGGCGATACCTAATATGTGTGTGTTTTGTGTTTTTTTTTTTTTTTTTTAAACATTATTTTATGGTGAGGGGCGTTTTTTTTTTCTTTTTTTTTACTCGGAACTTTATTTTTTTATTATTAAAAAACTTTTTTTTTTACTTTTTTTACTTTTTACATTTGTCCCACTGGGACTTCACAGTGTCAGGGTTTGATCCCTGTTTAATTCAGTACAATACTTTCTGTATTGTACTGAATTGAATTGTCAGCGTCTCACTGTGTGAGACGCTGACAAGTTGCCTAGGAGACCCAGCCTGCAGGCTGTATCCTCTAGGCTTTCGTACATGGCAGACGCCGATGCCTGTGTAAGGCATCGGCGCTGCCATGGCACCATCGGGCCCCTGCCAGCGCAGCGCGGGGGACCGATGGAGTCAGAGGGAGCTCCCTCCCTCTCTCAGACCCCACACATGCCACGGTCAGTGCTGACCGCAGCGTGTGAAGGGTTATTCCGCCGGCATCACCGCACAGCGATGCCGACGGATGCAGCAGGAGCCCAGCTATTGGCAACAGCCGGGCCCGTGCTGCTGCTGATCGGGCGGGTGCAGCTCCTGCACCTGCCTGATCATGTCATGTACATGCACGTGAGGATGCGGCAAAAAGTCGCATTCGCTCACGTACATGTACGTGAGATTGCGGGAAGGGGTTAAAAAAAATCCCAAATTTACCAAAAGTTTAGAAGATTCAAAATTTTCTAAATTTTAATTGCTCTGCTTTTAATACAGGTAGTGATACCTTATAAAATAGTTATTGCTTTACATTGCCCATATGTCTACTTTATGTTGGCATTATTTTGTAATTTGTTAGGATGTTTGACAGCTTAGAATTTTGGATGCAATTTTTAAGAAAATTTCCAAAATCCACATTTTAAAGGACCAATTCAGTTATGAAGTCACTTTGAGGGGCTTACATAATAGAAACCACCCATAAATTATCTTTTTTTTTTTTTTTTTTTTTAGGGGTTAGTGTATGTTAGAGTGGATTATATAGCTCCGAGGTTCCAGAGGCTGGGGGTTGCTCTTTTCAGGGTGCATGCTCTCTAAGTGCAGCTATTGAGGTACTCCCTATCCACAGACTAGGGTCCATAAGTGATAGCGTACCCAGGTACTCTGTTACTTTGCTGCATTGTGGAGCTCACACAACCACGGAGATTTGTGAGCTTCATTTGACCTCCTTAGCCCTACCAAAAGGTACCTGATCTGACCCTTCATTATATGTTTTTGAGCACCTTTTTCATCTCCTTTTTTTTTTTTTTTTTTTTTTTTTATATCTGAAATACAAAGTAAAAGTTACGTTTTATATTTCTTAAAGGAGTTCCCAGTTTACCAATATTATTTTGAACTTTACTCTCTGGGTACAACACAGAGACTGGTTGTCAGAATACACATTGTATTAATTTTTAGATTTGCTTTCAAATAAATCTCCAAGATTATTTTTGGCAAACACCTCCAACTGTGTCTCTTGGAAGGTGGGTACATTTTCTGCCTCCCTCTAAGAAGATGCCAGTCCAAACTTGCCTTGATCATTCCCTGACATCCATAGTGTCTTCTCTCACTTCTAAAGTTCTCTAATTTTGATGCATCATTTGAAAAAACCTTACCTGGCATCTCACTGTGTAGTCTAGATTTACCAAATGAGTGATCTATGGTATTTGGTGGCTTTATTCACCAGCAGGCTGACCACAATTGTTCAGTTTGGAAATCTCTATGAAAACATGTTGGCAAATTCACATAAGATCTCCACTTGAATTTTGTGCTTTGAGATGTGTATTTTTAAACAGTGGTGCCCTGAAGATGTCTCAGAGACCAGATGGCCTCATAATGACATCTGCTCATGTAAAGAGGTAACCTGCTGAGAGCAATGTTAGACTGGAGACATAATTCTTCTTTTCCTACATCTTTTAGGGTGATTGTCGAGCACTGCAGTTTTTGTAGCCCAGAGTGTGCATTAGGACTCATGTACATGAACGCTGCGGACCACGAATTGTGGTCTGCAATGCACAGGCAGTGGCCATGTGTACTCCGCTTGCAGATGCAGACCGATTGACTTGAACGGATCCACGATCCACAACATACGGCCAAAGATAGAACATGCTCTATCTTTTTGTGGTGTGGAGGCACAGATCAAAAGCCCACAGAAGCGCTTCGTAGGGTGCTGAGCAAGTACGCTCGTGTACATAGCTCTTAAAGAGAACCTGTCACTATGAAATGCAGTGCAGTCAGTTAGGCCTCTTTCACACAAGCGTGACGGATTAGGTCCGGATGCGTTCAGGGAAACCCACACCATTTTGCAAGCAAGTTCAGTCAGTTTTGTCTGCGATTGCGTTCAGTTGTTCAGTTTTTTCCGCACGGGTGTAATGCGTTTTGATGCGTTTTTCACGCGCGTGATAAAAAACTGAAGGTTTCTCTTAGCAACCATCAGTGAAAAACGCATTGCTTCTGCACTTGCTTCAGGATGCAATGCGTTTTTCACTGAAGCCCCATTCACTTCTATAGGGCCAGGGCTGCGTGAAAAACGCAGAATATGGAACATGCTGCGTTTTTCACGCAACGCAAAACTGATGCGTGAAAAAACGCTTATGTACACAGATCCATTGAAATGAATTGGTCAGGATTCAGTGCGGGTGCTATGCGTTCACGTCACGCATTGCACCCGCGCTGAAAACTCGCTCGTGTTAAAAGGGGCTTATAGAGCAGGAGGAGCAGAGCAAAACAAGAATGTGTGAATAAACACACTAACACCAGTGGATACTTGTGCTGGCTACTTTCACATTCACTGCAAAGTTAGGGAGAGTTCTCCTGATCCTTCAGAAGAACAAAAAAACAGGATCCTGTAAAAAAAAAAAAAAAAAAAAAAAAAAACGATGTCAGATGGAAATAGCTCAAACGGATGTCAAATGTGCGTAACGGATGCACAGGATCTCTTTTCTTTTTCCTTTTTCTGTTATTCTAACGGATCAGATGAACAGAAACATGACGGTGATGTGAACTCTGCAGAGAACAGACTGCTGGGGTTCTCTGGATCCGGCATAGCCTAATAGTGCTGCATGCCTGCTGGACCCCATTGACTACAATGGAATTCTGAGAGGGGGGGGCTTAATACATCTGCTTCCCGGTATAAATGCCAGGGTTTAGCCGGATAAAAATCACTGCATGCAACAGTTTTTGTCCAGCAAGTTTCTGGCAGTGGCCGTATCCCTTTTAGAATCCCATTCTAGTCAGTGGGGTCTGGCGGTGTGTGACATTATCCACAGAACTCCAGCAGGTGGTTCTCTGCCCAATCACCCTGCCGGGTTAGTTTTACAGCTAGTGTGAAACTAGCCTGAACCCTAACCTGTTGTGTTTTTTTTTTTTTTTTTTATAACCAGCTTTAGGCCACTTTCATGTGGTCAGTGTTTGGTCAATGATTTCCATTAGTGATTGTGAGTAGTGTTGAGCGAACTTCTGTTTTCAATTTTGGCGTACAGGATTCGGGTTATCTAAGAATTCCGTTATGGATTCCGCTACCACGGACCATAAGTTATGGTTTTGGTTCATAATCACTGATCAAAACACTGACATGAGATTAAGGTTGAATATGGTTCTATTAGACTGTCTAATATTTGGGCAGAACAAATGCTGGTGGATGATAACATTACGACCTGTTACCCAGACTGATGCAAGGTGAATGTTTGAAGGACAATTGGACCACAGTCATTCCACCCTTCACTTCTGTTGGTTATCAGCAACAAATCCTTGATTACACAGGGAGATGTGCTGCTAGATGTGATGCAAATTAGCTAACAAATTTGAGTTTGCTCATTTATTGGCTGATGGGCGGCACTGTTGTATGGGCCAGTTATCAGGAATGAATATTGTACAGTATAAGGCTCAATTTATGAGGTTTGCTGGCATTAGACCAAATTCACACTTCAGTGATTTGGTCAGTTATTTTCATAGAAATGAGAAATAGTAGTTATAACATGGGATCAAGGAGGATACCTGTATACCTTGACAGGTCGCTGCCAATCACTCTGAGCCAGGTCGGGAGAAGCCACCCAACACTTCTTCTTAGCATTGTTCAATAGAATCAAGGCATCTGTCACCAAATCATGCTGTCCCGAATTATTGACAGTTTCTTTTAGGCCGGATTTACACTTTTACATTTTCTGAGGCAGTTTTTTTAAAGCTAAAACTAGGAGTGCATTAAAAAGAAGTAAGGTAGGATCTGTTCTTTTTGGTACATTCATATGACTGTATGTATTTTGCAGTCCACAAAATTTTGGATCTGCACAATACGGACATTCTGTTGCATCCATTTTTTTTCAGACCATTTTTTTTTTTTCAGGGAGATTTATCAAGGCTAGTTTAAAGGAATACTGTCTTAGTTGCCTATAGCAAAAAATCATATTCCACCTTACATTTTTCAGAGCTTATTTGGAAAATGAAACGACCAGTCTGATTGGTAGCTATGGGCAACTACACCAGGTTTCATTTGCACCAGTCTTAATAAATCTTACCCATTGACATCAATGTGTCCGTAGTCCACTTTTGCGGCCAAGAATAGGACATGTTCTATCTTTTGTGGAGTGGACCACAAAATACATATGATTATGAGAATACTCACTTATACTTCCTATTCTTTTATAATCCACACCTAGTTTTGGGGTCAAAAACTGTATCAGAGATCCCAAATGTAAAAACCCAACCTTAAAGGGGTTGTCTCACTTGAGCAAATGGCATTTACCATGTAGACAGAGTTAATACTTACTAATGTATTGTGATTGTCCATATTGCCCCCTTTGCTGACTGGATTCATTTAGTCATCACATTATACACTGTTCGGATCCAGGGGTTATAAACACCCTATAATCCAGTAGCGGTGGCCGTGCTTGCACACTATAGGAAAAATAAATCAAGCCAGCAAAGGAAGCAATATGGACAATGACAATACGTTAGTAAGAGCCTTGTATTAACTTTCTATACATGATAAATGCCATTTGTATATTAATTGTTTGTTTTTTGGAAACCTTGTTTTATCATCCTGCAGTTTGTACAGTTATATTAAAAATGTTTATAACGATAAAATTGGACCTCCAAGCAAACATTGCAGTCAAGCACAATAGATGTACATTTGTATGTCTGCTGCCACCTCACCTCCAGTTATCCCAGGCTGGCTGTGCCACTAAAGCGATAAATGTTTTAAGAGCACCAGCAGCTGTTACAATGTCAGTGGGGAAAGGAGCAACCTATTAAGACTGCATAAATAAACCAAATAAATCATGGGGAAATAAAAATGAGGTGAAAATGGCCATGTCCATTAAATATAAATGGCAGTGTTTAATGCTGTGGTAAATAATTGATTATGGTGCAATCCATGCATGATGTAAAGTTACTGTAGTACGTTTACCAACATATGGTTTTCTAGGTATGTCTGATGAGATACCACCTGAATTCCACAGGGATCCTTGATAATTTCCACTTGCAAGGAATCTTGTGACATAGTCATCTTGCTGCTTAGACCACCTTGGCTCCCCTTACTTGGTCAAGACAGGCTGCATTCACACAACTGTTTTTAGACTTTACAAGGCTGTTTTCAGAACCAAGTCTATGGGGCTATTCACATGGCCAACGAATAGCGGCCGTCAAAAAATAGGATGTTCTATTTTTGGCCGTTTTCACGGCCAGATGGATACCTTTGAAATCAATGGGCCCATTTTTAACTGCCGTTTAGACGAAGTGCACCCATCTAACGGTCATTAAAAACGGTACAGTATGTAAGGAAATGTTTATGGTTACTGGGGTGGATCAGTGGTTAGTACTGATGACTTGCAGCACTGGGGTCCTAGGTTCGAATCCGACCAAGATCACCAATCTGCATGGAATATTTGTTTTCCATGTGTTTGTGTGGGGTTCCTCCAGGTACTCCAGTTTCCTCCTAGCCTCCAGACATACTGGTAGGGAATTTAGATTGTTAGCTCCACTGGGGACAGCAAGATGATAATGTCTGTAAAGCGCTGCGGAATATGCCAGTAAGTGAGTAAAATGGATCAATACATTTAAAAAATCTAGAACCTGTGGTGGCATTTTATTATTAGTATTATTTTGTTTTGAGGGAATTTAACATTACAATCTTTTTTGCTCCTGTAACTGGGGTTGACATATTTGCCTCAGTTACAGGAGGAACACAACCTCACAATATTTACTGCGTAGCTGATCTGGGTCTGCTTAGACCCAGCAGCTTGGCCACTTACCCAGGGCCTTGAGATCATAGTTCCATGCAGCTCCTTTGAGCACTATGTATACAGTGATGGGAAACGCAGGGACAGCAAAGCAAAAACTAGATCCATGCAGCTGCTAACTGTGTAGCATTGTTCAGAAACATTCTTGTAGGGTTAATTGCGGACAGATTAAATGTTTGTGGCCTGTGGACAAAGTCACTATCATCCTCACTGGAGTTCATGTGTGAGTGTGTGGCTGGGCAACTAATGCAAACACCTGATCTGTCTAAATAATTAATATGATGCACCGGGTGTATAAGAACGATTCCAAAGAAAACTATAGAATGAGTTCTGGCTTCAGTTCTCCTCCGGCATATTCTGCCTCATGCTGGGAGGGAACTGAACCGAATCGTCCAATATATACGAAGGGGCACTTATCTGGTTGCTGAATTGTGAATAGCCAGAAGGAAGCTTCAAAGCCTCTAATAGATAAGAGATAGATTTACACACAACATATTTGCAACAGGCAGTCTGGATATAATTACATTAAAGCCATTGTCCCCTTGGAACAACTCCTGCTTCTCAGGCTACTTTCACACTTGCTTTTTAAAAAATCCGGTATTGAGTTCCGTCATAGTTTTGTCCCCATTCATTGTCAGTGGGGACAAAACTGAACTGAAGACAATGGAATGCTCCTAAAAGCATTCCGTTCCATCTTCAGACCGGAGAGCAAACCGCAGCATGCTGTGGTTTGCTCTCTGGTCCAGTCATCCGCACCAAGACGGATCCGTCATGACCCCCAATGAAAGTCAATGGGGACGGATCCGTTTGGTGTGACACAATGGTAAATGGATCCGTCCTCCATTGACTTTCAATGGAGTTCATGACGGATCCGTCTCCCTGCAATTTCCCCTCCCTCCAGCAGGTGGCGCTGTGGGTAAACTTACCCTTGTGCGCGCCGTCCTCCTCGTCGCTGGTCACGTCCGGAGCTGCTGGAACAGGTAAGTGTCTGTGTATGTTTATGTGTCTGTGTGTGTATGTGTATGCGCTGCTCCGGCCCCACATGTGTTCACCCACCCGCCGGATCTGTGCTGGCGCTGGTGTGAAAGAGGCCTTAACAGAGTCCCTCAACAGCAAGAAGATTGCAAACTGGGCCCCCTGCTGGTAGCCTCCATAGAAGTAATCAAGCATTACTCAGTGCCCATTCAAATTAATGGGTTGTTGGTGTAATAAAGGATGAGACAGATATGACAGATTGAGAGACACGCTTTCTATCGTAGCTACTTTCCATTTTGGTCAGGAGACAGAGAGCCCCTTTTATGTCACTGTTCCCTGATAAGGCTACTACCACATCTGAGCTTTTGCTGTACAGTTTTGAGATCCAGCATGGGGTCTCAAAGCCACAGCAAAACGCTTCCATTATTATAATGCAACTGGCTACATCCGTTCAGAACAGATCCGGTTGTATTATATCGAAAATGAAGAAACTGGATCCAGCACTAAAAACATTGTAAGTCAATGGGCTTCGGATCAGTTTTATTCGTGTCCAAAAAATTGTATCTGGCACCATTGACTTACATCAGGGGTGGGCAACCTTCGGCACTCCAGCTGCTGTCAAACTACAACTCCCAGCATGCACTCTTTTTTGGCTGTTCTTGTAAGTACCGTAGAAGTGAATGAAGCATTCTGGAAGTTGTAGTTTCAAAACAGCTGGAGTGCCGAAGGTTGCTGATCCCTGACTTACATGGTTTTTGGTGCCAGATCCGGCCTTTTCAGTTTCCCATGCTTGCAGCGATTTTGTGTCCGGCATGTGAATGCAACAAACCGGAACGGTATGCATTCTGGTGCACTCCGTTCCGGTTTGTTCAGGTTTGTCCTCATTGACAATGAATGGGGACAAAAGTGAAGTGTTATGCTGTGGTTTTGAGAGCTGTCGGAGCTCAAAACCGGACAGCACAACACAGATGTGAAAGTAGACCTAAGATGTGTGAAATGGGTTTTCTAAACTGAATCTCCATACCATCATGCAAGGGTTAAAGGTGAAGTAGGAGCCTGGTGCAACATGATTTAGGCAGGAGCAGTCCTGGTCACCCATGAAAAGTTTTCATCCTAAAGGAACACTAAACCTAAAAATGAATGATAAAAATAACAGTATAGTTACACTCACTATTGTCAGTATTTTCTGTATGACAAACAGCCTTGTAGAAATTTTGCAAAGGTTTAATTTCCTGCTGATCTCTTTCATTTCTGTGTGATGACCAGCTGAGTGGGAGGGCTTAAAGGGTTTCTCCGCTTTTGCTACCTCTAATAGATAAGAGACAGATTTACACACAACATATTTGCAACAGGCAGTCTGGATATAATTACATTAAAGCCATTGTCCCCTTGGAACAATTCCTGCTTCTTAACAGAGTCCCTCAACAGCAAGAAGACTGCAAACTGGGCCACCTGCTGGTAGCCTCCATAGAAGAAATCAAGCATTACTCAGTGCCCATTCTACTGTATGTGCCTAATCTACTCTACCCTGTTGAGTTAGACCCCTCATCCAAAGGATCACTGAGTTTTGAGTAATCTTTTTATATGTCGCTAGAACAAGGAAAGAGAAGCGCTCACATATTGCACATTTTTTTCTCACTAAAATCAAGATGGGACAATAGACTTCCTATTGAGTAGGTCTCGCTTCTTCTCCTGTAGTGAGATTTGAGAACGAGATAGGCGAGCGCATCTCTCTCCTCTTTCTAGTGATCGGTGAGGGTCTTAATACCCAGACCCCACTGATCTGTGACTTACAGTATCAAAAGTTTTCTCAAAACTCTTTCAAATAGTAGTGATAAAGTCAGAGTCAGAGACCTAAACATCAGGGGAGTGAAATTTATATACTTGCCCCAAACTAACCACTGCTGCATCTTCACGTGCACATAGTATACAGTACACTTAGTATTCTTGTCCTGGGACTGATTTTAGCAGAAATCCTCATTGTGACCACCTCTCCACTGAAATTACTGTAAGTAACGAAGACTTCTTTTTAAATGATCTCTGTGATCCTTCATCTTGGACATTGGTAGAAGTCTCATCTTTTGGATCCCAACTGATATGACCCTTCTAACTGACCAAAAACTCTGACAAAGTGTAAGGGTTCTGCCACATGTCACAGCTGTGCTTTAAAAAAAAAATGCACCAGAAAGAAGCGTGTGTTTTTTTTTTTTTCTTTTTTTTTTTTTTTTTGCAACAACATACCTGTGTTTATGGTGCACGTTCTTCCTTAAAAGGGATACTTCAGATCTTACCTTGTAGCTCATAATCATTAGATGGCATTTTCTTCTGTATGTTGAGATAACATTAAACAACATATACTTTTTGTTCTTCAGGCTTGCTATGGAATCCTTAAAGTTCCCACAGGAAACTGGCTCTGTCGATCTTGTGCACTTGGCGTTCAAGCAAAATGTTTACTTTGCCCAAAGAGAGGAGGCGCTTTGAAGCCTACAAGAAGTGGGACTAAATGGGTCCACGTTAGCTGTGCCTTATGGATACCTGAAGTACGTAATACTGTACCATATGCTATATTACAGCTTTGTCTATCTTTTTTATACATTTATTTTGATGTTTACTAATAGTTATGCTTTAATCAAGGGCTCATTTCTAGCCCTTTAAGGTGTTTTCAGCTTTATGATGATTTTTAGAGACCTCACAGTGTGGCTGGACCTGCGGTGGTCCTCACCAACCAGTCTGTGTAGATCCCAGGTCTCCCCAGTTCAACATGTGGTTTGACACGAGACACGTGACCTCTGCAGCCAGTCAATGGCCAAGCAATGATCCAGTCACTGGTTGCAGCAGTCACATTCCCTGCGTCAAACCGGATGTTGATGCAGGAAGACTCAGGTCCAGCAGAAGTGGTAAAGCAACAATGGAGCTGGAACTAAGTATGATCATCATTGCAGGTCTAGCAAAAAAAAAAAAAAACATCATAAAGGAGAAAACTCCTTTAAAGAGGTTCCAGTTTTTTTTGTGTTACTTCTTTGGCTGCATAAGTACCTATAATGTGTGATAATTGTTTTTCCACTTTCATACATTATGATTTTTTATTTGTGCTATTACAATATAGGTTTTTTTTTTTGTCATAGTTAACATCTCATTGCATTTAAAACTCTTGGAATGAAGATAACCTTCTGCTCCCCTCTTCTTTTCAGGTCAGCATTGGTTGTCCAGAAAAGATGGAGCCTATTACTAAGATTTCACACATCCCACCAAGTCGATGGGCTTTGTCCTGCAGCCTGTGTAAAGAATGCACCGGTACTTGTATCCAGGTATGTCATTTATAGCAGTGCTTTTTCCCTGCTGAGTTAAACGAACCAGCAGGACACATGTTCACCTCTCAAACACAGGATATGTGGATTGATTGAATGTGTCAGCACTGGTAAGGTCGATAAGCATCAGGGATTGCCGTGCATCTCTTTGATGTATGTAGTGCAACATAATGAGAAGATTAATGTGATATACCACATTGTTATTTTATGGCCCTGTGGAATCGTTCACCGTCAAATTACACATCCACAGTTATTACACATGTTATGGCAGCCTTCTATCAAGAAAAGAAAAGAAATAGTAAAGGGTTTTTCTCAGTTCAGCAAATAGCATTTATTATGTAGAGAAAGTTGCTTCCTGGATTCATTTTTCCATCACATTATACACTGCTTGTTTCCATGGTTATGACCACTCTGCAATCCAGCAACAGTGGTCGTGCTTGCACAATATAGGAAAAAGCACCAGCTTATGTGAGCTCCCACGGTTCTGGCCACCAGAGAGGCCAACACTTTTTCCTATAGTGTGCAAGCATAACCACCACTGAAGGATTGCAAGGTGGTCATAACCATGGAAACGAACAGTGTATGATGTGTTGGAAAAATAAATCTAGCCGGCAAAGGAAGCATTATGGGTAATAACAATGCATTAGTATGTATGTGACAGCATAGAGAAAAAAGATAGTCGGTGTTAAGACCTGAGTCTGTATGTTTATGGTGGTGAAATACATGAGATTGTGGATAAAACAACTTATGTGAGAGTCAGTGGAAGCTTCAATATTCAAAAAAAACAATATTGTGCGTGGTAAAAGAGATTTATTTCAGGCTACTTTCACACTAGCTTTAATATTTTCCAGTATTGAAATCCGTCATAAAGTCCCCATTCATTGTGAATTGGGACAAATTATGACTGAACAGAACGGAATCCTCCAAAATGCATTCCGTTCCGTTTTAATGCCAGAGAGCAAACCGCAGCATGCTACGGTTCACTTTCTGTCCTGGGATGCAGAGCAAGACAGATCAGTCATGATACACAATGCAAGTCAATGGGGACGGATGTGTCTAACTCTAACACAATAGAATAGAAAACTGATCCGTCCCCCTATTGACTTTAAAGGGAACCTGTCATCAACTTTATGCTGACTGTACTGAAGGCAGCATAAAATAGTGACAGAAATGCTGATTTCAGTGGTGTGTCTCTCTTGAGCTAAAAGTAAGTGGTTGCTGAGAACCAACATCATAAACATTGCATTCCAGGCCTTGAAAAGAGTCATATCTACCTGAGAAGAGTCATGGTTATTCCTAATCTCCTGCTCTCCCCACCCATCTGCTGATGACTGGCAGTTCTATCCTAGAGAGAAAGGGAGAAAACTAGGTAGAAGCCTGTCAGTCATCATCAGGTGGGCAGGGAAAGCAGGAATTCATGAATAACCATGACTCTTCTCATGAAGATTTGACTCTTTTCCAGGCCTAATCTGCAATGTTTGTGATGTTGGTTCTCGGCAACCACTTACTTTTAACTTATAAATGACAGACCGCTGAAATCATCTCACCTGTCTCTACTTTATTCTGCTGTTAGTATGGGTAGCATAAAGGTGATGACAGGTTCTCTTTAAGTGGAGTTCATGACGGATTCATTTTGGGTATATTAAACATAATACAACAGGATCCGTTCATAACGGATGCAGATGGTTGTATTATCAGTAACAGAAGCGTTTTTGCTGAACCCTGCTGGATCCAGCAAAAACGCTAGTGTGAAAGTAGCCTTAGGCACTTTTATAGCACTGACATATTCCGCAGCGCTTTACAGACATTAGCATCAACCTGTCCTCAGTGGGGCTCACAATCTAAGGTCCCTATCAGTATGTCTTTGGAGTTGACACAAAACTTATTTTCTATAATACAAAACACACATGATCTTTGTAGTTGAATGATTTTTGACCCAATTTGCAGGATAACAGGCTGAACTGGATGGACAGATGTCTTTTTTCAGCCTTATAAACTATGTTGCTATGTTATTTACTTGCTACCCCTTTGGCTTCTCCTATACATAAACCCCTAACGTAATGTCCACTGGAAAACATTTATCATTTATGCAGTCGTGGATCCTTTATTTTAGGGCTATCTTTATGAAAGACATGTGTTTTGATCAATTAGTTTAAAGCTCTGCCCAGGTTATGTACCATTTGCTGCATCACCCACATACTGTAGTAAGACTTCCACTGCAATCTTGGAAATGTTATCATATGGTAGGATATGTTATCATTTCTTTATTTTACAGGAGCTGGTGTCTGTGGTGCTACATTATGATTATCTAGCATTGGGATTTCCTCTATAAGTACATGTTTTGCTGCCATTTCAAATTTTGTCATGCTTCCCCTGTACTATTTCTTCTGTACCACCTCATTATGGCTTTTAGCAGAAGCCAGAAATGTTTGCTGAGTTTAACCTCTGCTATATCAGCTTCTTAAAATGGTTGTTAACCTTAAGAACGTTGAATTATTGATTTATTTTTTTTTAGTCGACACATACTATGTTTTTGCTCCATAAGACACAACTAGGATATAGAGGAAAAATTAAAAAAAGAATATTTTTCATCAGACCTCAGATCAGACCCCCAATTCTCATCAGAACACCAAACTCCATCAGATCTCACATCAGACCCCCAAGATCCATCAAACTTACAAGATCCTAAAGTTTCATCAGACCTCAGATCAAACATAAAACAGTAAATTAGAGGTTGTCCGAGTTATGTAAAAAAAAAAAAAAATATATATATATATATATAGCACTGTAAATCTGATGGTCAGCTATATATAAATAAATATATATATATATATATATATATATATAGTACAGACCAAAAGTTTGGACACACCTTCTCATTCAAAGAGATTTCTGTATTTTCATGACTATGAAAATTGTACATTCACACTGAAGGCATCAAAACTATGAAGTAACACATGTGGAATTATATACTTAACAAAAAAGTGTGAAACAACTGAAATATGTCTTATATTCTAGGTTCTTCAAAGTAGCCACCTTTTGCTTTGATTACTGCTTTCCACACTCTTGGCATTCTCTTGATGAGCTTCACGAGGTAGTCACCTGAAATGGTATTCCAACAGTCTTGAAGGAGTTCCCAGAGATGCTTAGCACTTGTTGGCCCTTTTGCCTTCACTCTGCGGTCCAGCTCACCCCAAACCATCTCGATTGGGTTTAGGTCTGGTGACTGTGGAGACCAGGTCATCTGGCGTAGCACCCCATCACTCTCCTTCTTGGTCAAATAGCCCTTACACAGCCTGGAGGTGTGTTTGGGGTCATTGTCCTGTTGATAAATAAATGATGGTCCAACTAAACGCAAACCGGATGGAATAGCATGCCGCTCCAAGATGCTGTGGTAGCCATGCTGGTTCAGTATGCCTTCAATTTTGAATAAATCCCCAACAGTGTCACCAGCAAAGCACCATCACACCTCCTCCTCCATGCTTCACGGTGGGAACCAGGCATGTAGAGTCCATCCGTTCACCTTTTCTGCGTCGCACAAAGACACAGTGGTTGGAACCAAGGATCTCAAATTTGGACTCATCAGACCAAAGCACAGATTTCCACTGGTCTAATGTCCATTCCTTGTGTTCTTTGGCCCAAACAAGTCTCTTCTGCTTGTTGCCTGTCCTTAGCAGTGGTTTCCTAGCAGCTATTTTACCATGAAGGCCTGCTGCACACAGTCTCCTCTTAACAGTTGTTGTAGAGATGTGTCTGCTGCTAGAACTCTGTGTGGCATTGACCTGGTCTCTAATCTGAGCTGCTGTTAACCTGCGATTTCTGAGGCTGGTGACTCGGATGAACTTATCCTCCGCAGCAGAGGTGACTCTTGGTCTTCCTTTCCTGGGGCGGTCCTCATGTGAGCCAGTTTCTTTGTAGCGCTTGATGGTTTTTGCGACTGCACTTGGGGACACTTTCAAAGTTTTCCCAATTTTTCGGACTGACTGACCTTCATTTCTTAAAGTAATGATGGCCACTCATTTTTCTTTACATAGCTGCTTTTTTCTTGCCATAATACAAATTCTAACAGTCTATTCAGTAGGACTATCAGTTGTGTATCCACCTGACTTCTGCTCAACACAACTCATGGTCCCAACCCCATTTATAAGGCAAGAAATCCCACTTATTAAACCTGACAGGGCACACCTGTGAAGTGAAAACCATTTCAGGTGACTACCTCTTGAAGCTCATCAAGAGAATGCCAAGAGTGTGCAAAGCAGTAATGAAAGCAAACGGTGGCTACTTTGAAGAACCTAGAATATAAGAGATATTTTCAGTTGTTTCACACTTTTTTGTTAAGTATATAATTCCACATGTGTTAATTCATAGTTTTGATGCCTTTAGTGTGAATCTACAATTTTCATAGTCCTGAAAATACAGAAAACTCTTTGAATGAGAAGGTGTGTCCAAACTTTTGGTCTGTACTGTGTATATATATATATTATAAGATTATAAGTTGCGTATGCATTAGCGTACAGATTATAAAATGCGTACGCTACTACTCAAAAATTTCTCCCGAGTACGCTCAGCCGAGCATGCTCGCTCATCTCTAATAGCGTCTTGTTACAATTTAGTTTCAGAGATGTTATCTTGGGACTGCTATTGCATGTCATCTATTGAGATGGATTATTTGCATAGAATGTATGTATCCTGGGCATATGTCAAATCTATGTATGCAAATCAGTAGATTTGTAGAGGATAGTTACCGTTCTGGTGGTCAGATTCCTTTCCCTACATAAGACACCAATATTACCACATATAGACTGAAAATAAATATGATAATAACACTAGATGTAATCAAAGTGTATAATTCATAATTGCAAAAAAATACACAAGCTAATAAAACAAGTGCTAACTGGATATCCAGTAATATCCAAATGGTAAATAAATAAATAAAGTGCATAGACCAACCAGATGAGTAAACCTGGATTGGACCGGGTCACCACCACACCCCGACGAGCGTTTCATGGTCTGCTTCCTCATAGCTGTATATCCTGGTTCACTAGGAGTCTGTGCCTTATGACACAAACAGTTCTTTTAAAGGAACCATCCATTGCAAATAGACAAAAATCCTTCTATCTTATTGTCTCATATTGCAATAAGATCTGAGAAGAATGTTCTCTTTGTGTCCTAGGAATCTGCCATTTCCCCTTTCTGCTTCTCATAGTTCTTTGCCGGACTGTCAAATAACTGGCTTTAGAAGGAGCCTACCCCAGTGGACTGTCTGCAGTAGGATACAAAGATTGTAAAGCAGTGTCTATCAGTTAAGCATTGTCCTTTCTGTTTCTTACAATTCAAAAATGGAAGCTATCGTCAGGAAACTAACCCGTTTTCTCTCCAGGAGGTTGTACAGGACAGTTTTATATTATTAACGTGGAAAATTATTGCCGATAGTATGAACTAGTGGTGGCAAGTTTCTCTCCTCTTTTATCTTTCATTTCTTTGTTTAATGGTTCTTAAATATCCAACTAGAAGAAATAATGCAGAATCACATGTCCCCCGAATTCATAAGCTGGTTCTAGTTCCAGATCTACTTTAGGGCTTGGAAATGTGTTTTTATTGTTTTTTTTTTACCTGAATAAGAGAATAAGTAGCAGCCAGAAAACTATGGTAGCGCTTATCTCCTTTTTTCCTTGCATTAACAGGGCATATATTAAAATCAATAAGGATCCATGTTTTTAGCCTGTTTCAGACTATACCATGAATCTCCCTTGCATTAGCGCAACATCATCTTATAATATATTAAGAGTTCAACCCAGCATATTTTGGGGGCCTATAATTATTACCCTTGATAAAGGTCCATGCATAACATTCTCCAAGGGCTGGGTCCTGGAGTTCGCAAGCACCCTTTTTTTTTTTTTTTTTACAGAGCGGTATTTCTCTCCCCCATATATTTTATTTAGCTAGAATAGCTTTTTCTTATTGAGTCCAACTTATGGCAAAATACATATGGAAAGAAAGCCCCTAGATATGTGCATAAGCATAGTTGTGCACAGGAATGTCACCAATTTTGAAGATGAAGGTACAACAGTGCTCCCATTTGTCACAGATGGAGATAAAGTAGTTCTGTATGGCTGAGCACTGCCTGACCATTATCTTAGAGAAGTCAGTAGCCCATATAAATTTGCCTTCCTCTGCCCAAAGAGCACACATCAAACACAACAAGTTTCATTTGTTATTGACCTGCTTGGTAAATACATACTCCCTTACCATTATTTTTGCCAGTGTAAGGACATGTTGTCATTTGCATTGGAGTTTCTGTGCCTTAGTCGCAGATTTTATATAAAATAGCAAGCAAGCAGGAATTTTCTCTCTCCTAAGAAAGCATTCTCCCAAACGGAAACTGAACAAATCTCAATATACAAAAACAAAAGGGAACAGCACTCAAAGTGACATATGTAGAAAAATTGTTGTTGGATGTTTGCCACCACCCAAATATGAAGTCCAAAATAGAGAGCTGAGGCAGTACTCCATAGGCATTCAAAGAATTGATATGTGATTTGTTGCAGATACCAGATGTGGCAACATTTCGGCTGTGAAGCCTTTCTCAAGCGTACACAAACTGAACACAGGTGCCCATATATACAGTGCCTTGCGAAAGTATTCGGCTCCCTGGAACTTTTCAACCTTTTGCCACATTTCAGGCTTCAAACAAAAAGATATAACATTTTACATTTTTGGTGAAGAATCAACAACAAGTGGGTCACAATTGTGAAGTGGAACGAAATTTATTGGATCATTTAAACTTTTTTGGTAATAATAAAACTGAAAAGTGGGGCGTGCAAAATTATTCGGCCCCCTTGCATTGATACTTTGTTGCGCCACCTTTTGCTGCGATTACAGCTGCAAGTCGCTTGGGGTATGTCTCTATCAGTTTTGCACATCTAGAGATTGAAATTCTTGCCCATTCTTCCTTGCAAAACAGCTCAAGCTCTTTGAGGTTGGATGGAGAGCGTTTGTGAACAGCAGTTTTCAGCTCTTTCCACATATTCTCAATTGGATTCAGGTCTAGACTTTGACTTGGCCATTCTAAGACCTGGTTACGTTTATTTTTGAACCATTCCTTTGTAGATTTTGCTTTATGTTTGGGATCATTGTCTTGTTGGAAGATAAATCTCCGTCCTAGTCTCAGGTCTTTTGCAGACTCCAACAGGTTTTCATCCAGAATGGTCCTGTATTTGGCTCCATCCATCTTCCCATCAATTTTAACCATCTTCCCTGTCCCTGCTGATGAAAAGCAGGCCCAACCCATGATGCTGCCACCACCATGTTTGACAGTGGGGATGGTGTGTTCAGGGTGATGAGCTGTGTTGCTTTTACGCCAAACATATCGTTTTGCATTGTTTCCAAAAAGTTTGATTTTGGTTTCATCTGACCAGAGCACCTTCTTCCACATGTTTGGTGTGTCTCCCAGGTGGCTTGTGGCAAACTGTAAAAGAGACTTTTTATGGATATCTTTGAGAAATGGCTTTCTTCTTGCCACTCTTCCATAAAGGCCAGATTTGTGAAGTGTTCGACTGATTGTTGTCCTATGGACAGACTCTCCCACCTCAGCTGTAGATCTCTGCAGTTCATCCATAGTGATCATGGGCCTCTTGGCTGTATCTCTGATCAGTCTTCTCCTTGTTTGAGATGAAAGTTTAGAGGGACGGCCAGGTCTTGGTAGATTTGCAATGGTCTGATACTCCTTCCATTTCAATATGATCGCTTGCACAGTGCTCCTTGGGATGTTTAAAGCTTGGGAAATCTTTCGGTATCCAAATCCGGCTTTAAACTTCTCCACAACAGTATCACGGACCTGCCTGGTGTGTTCCTTGGTCTTCATGATGCAGAACCCTGAGACTATCACAGAACAGGTGCATTTATACGGAGACTTGATTACACACAGGTGGATTCTATTTATCTTCATCAGTCATTTAGGACAACATTGGATCATTCAGAGATCCTCAATGAACTTCTGGAGTGAGTTTTGTGAACTGAAAGTAAATGGGCCGAATAATTTTGCACGCCCAACTTTTCAGTTTTATTATTACAAAAAAAGTTTAAATGATCCAATAAATTTCGTTCCACTTCACAATTGTGACCCACTTGTTGATTCTTCACCAAAAAGTTAAAATGTTATATCTTTTTGTTTGAAGCCTGAAATGTGGCAAAAGGTTGAAAAGTTCCAGGGGGCCGAATACTTTCGCAAGGCACTGTAAATTTGAATAATTCTAAAAGCTAATGTTTAAAAGACATTATGTTAAAAGCTATGCATATGTGTTTTTTATGTGAGATGTTAAAGGTGGCCATAAACATGACCTAACTCAAGCTTTTATTTGACATTTGCTGTCTGAGTTGTATGATCACATCAAGCTAAGGCTTTTTATACACAGCATTCAGGCGTTCCATCAGAGGTATATGTTCCTGAGAGAAGGCTTTATTTATATTATAAAAGTCAACGTCAATTTGTCTGCCTCTCCATCTGTCCTCTATAGGCATCTAAACGCCTGTACCATTAGACACCAAATTTGGTGCATAGGTACATCAGGTGTGTGGGAAGGTTTTTTGTAAAGGTCTCGGCTCTATAGGATATACTGTTCTTTAGATATTCCCAAAAAAAATGTATAACGGACCATAACTTATGGTCTGTGGTAGCGGAATAAATAACTGAAGTAGATAACCCGAACCTTGTACGCCAAACTTGAAAACACAAGTTCGCTCAACACTAGTGAGCACCCATTTCTTAGGATACTACTCACAAACTGCTGGTACATTACATTATTACCTTATGTAGTGCTCTGTTTTTAACTTGTTAGTATCTACAGATGTGTCTTGAACAGACATATTTACTGGTCTCATGGATGACAACAGTCTCTGTGTTTACAGACTTCTTACGAGAGGCAATAGGCTTATAAGGAAATCAGATGAGGCATTGGCGGTTATAGTCTCATGCGAGTCAGTACACATTTGTTTGCAGAATCTCTTGGCAAATGTTTAGTGGCAACAGGCAACAATATCACAGTATCTTTACCTTTCAAGACCCTGGGATTTACCATTTTTCTATTTTCACTCCCTGCTTTCCTGGAGCCATAACTTTTTTATTTTTCTGTTCACATAGCCTTTTTTTTTTTTTTTGCAGGACAAGTTGCACTTTCTAATGGCAGCTTTTAATATGGCGTATGGTGTAGTGGGAAGGTGGAACAAAAGTTCCAAAAGAGGTGAAAGTTTTAAAAAAAAAAGCAATTCTGCCTGAGCTTTATGGATTAAGAGGGAAATTTATCAAACTGGTGTAAAGTAGAACTGGCTTAGTTGCCCAGTTCCTTTGGAAAATGAATGGTGAAATCTCATTGGTTGCTGTGGGCAACTAAGCCAGTACTACTTTACACCAGTTTGATAAATCTCCCCCTCAATTTTTTGTGACATTACCTATGCGGTAAAACTGACCTGTTCCCCTCACTTTACAGGTCAGTACGATTACAGCAACACCACATTAATATAGTTACAGTGCTCCCTCAAGATACAATGGCCTCAGGATACAATATTTTCAAGATACAATGGTCTTTTCTGACCCATCGTAAGTTTAATCTAGACTCAACATACAATGTCTCAGACTCAGATCCAACCAATCAAGGCCACTTCGCTGGTAAAATACCTGTATTAGTTGCTAGTTTGCAGCTATTCCTGACTGTTATATGTAAGGACTTGTTTTATCACTCCTAGTTATCTGCATATTTTTCTTAAATCTTCATTTTCTCTTATCTTGGATGACATTTTGGGGCTTTGAAATCGATTACTCAACTTACAATGGTTGTCCTGAAACCAATTAATATTGTATCTTGAGGGACCACTATTTGAAAAAAAAAAAAAGATGTTTTGCATCGCAATATTCTGACCTCATAACTTTTTTATATTTACATCTACATAGCTATGTGGGGGCTTATTTTTTTGTGAAGTGATTTGTAGTTTTCAGTAATACCATTTTGGAGTGTGTATGCCTTTTTGATAACTTTTAATTCAAATTGGCCATTTCGATTTTTCTTTTCATTATGGAGTTTACCATATGGGTAAACATATTTTAAGCCCCCTTGGGGGACTTTAACAAGCAGTTAGATTTCTTGTCTTGTAGACTATGGAAGTTGTTCTACATTCCTATGGAGCCCTGCCACCTACAGGCCACCATAAGAACTATTGCTATGGTAGCCTCTGATCCTTCAGAGGGACCAAGACTATTACAAGGAATGAACAGTTCCCTTGATTGCTGTGCAAGGATGCCGTTGGGGCCCTGGAACACAGCACTCATGGGGAAAGCTACCTCAGATGCCAGGGTCACAATTGACCACAGCATCTGAGGGTTTAAATGTATGTGATCAGTGTTTCTACTACATGAACTGAGGGTGCTGTTCACACAAGGTTAAAAAAGAGAGGGAAAAACCTACTGAGAAACAAATAATAATAAGTAAGGTATTTAACATGATTCTGTGATGCCTACCCACTAATTATGTTAAACTATTACACCTAGAGAATCCTAACCTTAAAGGGGTTGTAACCAGTACATATTGATGATGTATCCTTAGGCTAGACCATCAATATTTGGTGGTGGTCCCACTCCCTGCATCCCAGCTGATTAGCTGTCTGAAGAGAAGACGATGCTCGTAAGAGCACTGCCTCCTCTTTGAGATTACACTGTGCATCATCTCACTTGCAACGGCAGCAGAATGTAATTACAGTTGCTTGTTCCATTCAAATGAATGGCACAATCACTTGTAATTACACTGCACCGCTGAGATTTCTGAGCTGACACACAGTTTACTCTTGAAGAGAAAGTAGCACTGGTACGAGTGCCACCACCACTTGAAACAGCTGATCATAGGGGGGCTGGGTGTCAAACTCCCACCAATCAAATACTGATGACCTGAGGATAGGCCATCAGTATGTACTGGCTGCACAATCCCTTTAAGAAGATCAGTAGCGGGCGCAATAGGATTATGTTAAAGAGGCTCTGTCACCACTTTGCAAGCTATGTATTTATATACATAGTAATGTAGGTGTTGTAATCCTCTCCCCAGACATACCTTCAAATTGCAGAGCCAAGCAGCGATTCTTCCAGAAAAAGAACTTTTATAAATATGTAAATGAGGCTTCGGAGCACCGGGAGGCGTGCTCTTTCAGTCTGAGCACTGCTTCATCAACGCCCTCCCAGCTCCAAAACCCACCCTGCAGCCTTTATCCCCTCCCCTTCGGTCTAGCACTGAAATTTTGCGCCTGCGCATGCGCTGTATGCTTGCAGTGCCGAACATTGCGTACGCGCCGTCACTTCTCTGAACCCGGAAGTGACGGCGCGTTCGGAAGATCAGATGAGTGGAGCGTACGCAATACATTGAGCGAGTACGCAATACATTGAACGCGCTTGCAGTGTTCGGCACTGCAAGCGTACAGCGCATGCGCCGGCGAAGTTCCATCGCTGCTTGGCAATTTGAAGGTATGTCTAGGGAGAGGATTACAACACCTACATGCCTATGTATATAAATACATAGGTTGCAAAGTGGTGACAGAGCCTCTTTAAAACTTTCTGGAGATTTATTGTGATAGACAGTTTTGCTGTGATTAAGGATATAACTATCCGCAACCCAAAGAGTTACTGTCTCATAGGCATTTTGCTGGACATGCTTTAGATGTTCTAATACAGTGCGTTCAGAAAGTCTTCAGTCTCTTTCACTTTTTCACACGTGTTGTGGCCTCATACTAAAATAAAAACCATTTCCCCATCAATCTGCACTGAATAACCCAAGATAAGAGCGTCAAAACAGATTTTGCAAATGTTTGCAAGTTTATTAAAAAGGATAAAGTAAAATTTTGCATTGACATAAGTATTCAGACCCTTTGCTGTAACACTTGAAATTTAGCTCTAGGGGCCTCCCATTTCTTTTCATCATCTTTGAGCTGTTTCTACACCTTGATTGGAGTCCACCTTTGGTAAATTCAGTTGGAAATTCACTGGAAATGATTTGGGAAGATACAGCCTTGTTTATATGTTGTCTCACAGCTGACAATGCATATCGGAGCAATAATCAAGCCATGAGGAGGAAAGAGCTGCCTGTAGAGACCAGAGGCATGATTGTGTGAAGGCACATGTCTGGAGAAGGGTACAAAAAAGCTCTGCTGCACTGAAAGTTCCCAAGAGCACAGTGGCCACCATATTTCTTAAAGGGAAGACGTTTTGAACAACCAAGGCTCTTCCTAGAGCTGTCCACCCCTCCAAACTAGGCAGTTATGGGAGAAAGGCCATGGTAGGAGAGGTCACTTTGGCTGAGCTCCAAAGATCCTGTGTGCAGAAGGTCAACTATCACTGCAGCACTCCAACCATCTGGGGTTTGTGGCAGAGTGCCCAGCAAGAAGCTTCTCCTCTGTAAAAGACACATGGAAGCCTGTCTGGAGTTTCAAAAACGGACCTAAAGGACTGTCAGACTGTGAGAAGCAAGATTCTATCTTGATGTCAAGATTGAACTTGTTGGCCTCAAATATAAGCATCATGTTTGGAGGAAACCAGGTACTGTCCAATAAGATCCCTATATTGAAGTATGGTGGTGAAATCATCATGCTTTGGGGGATTTTTGTGCAGCTGGGACAGGGAGAGTGGTCAGAGCTGAGGGAAAGCCGAATGGAGCAAAGTACAGAGATGTTGTTAATGAAAACCTGCTCGTATGTGCTCTGGACATCAGACTGGCCTGAAGGTTTGCATTCCAACAAGACCCTAAACACACAGCCAAGACGACACAGAAGTGGAGACAACTATGTGAATGTCCTTGAGTGTCCAGAGACCTTAAAATGGCTGACCGTCGACGGTCCCCATATAGCCTGACAGAGCTTGAGAGGTTCCACAGCGAAAATGGCAGAAATTCCCCAAATCTAGGTGTGCAAAGCTTGTGGCATTATACCCAAGAAGACTGGAGGCTGTAATAGCTGCCAAAGGTTAACTAAGTCCCGAGTAAAGGGTCTGAATACTTGTGTCAATGCAATATTTTAGTTTTCCTTTTTAATAAATTAGTGAAGATTTTTAACATTCTGTTTTCGCTTTGTCATTATGGGTACTGAATGCAGAATGGGGGGAAATTGAACTTTTTTTTTATTTTAGCACAAGGCTGCATCACAACAAAAGTGAAAGAAAGTGAGTCTGTGCACCTGAGAAGATCCTTTCCTGAAAGGTGAGCAGGAAATTCTGTTTTGTGTAAATTTTTACTAGGACTGCAGGTGACATCTACAACTTTATCTGTACTCGGAGGGTTATCATTGTGTTATCTGTGGTGTTACATAGAACTGCATGTAATAATTACTACATTACCTGTACTGAGAGAGTTCTGACTGTTATCTGTGGTGTTACACAGGACTGCATGTAACATCTACTAAATTATCTGTGCTCAGAGAGTTATCATTGTGTTAGAACTACACCTAGCATCTCTACCTTTCCCCGCTTCCTCTACTTTAATGGGGATCCATTGCCCCTGTGGATCATCACACTGAAGGGGCCATGATTCTCTTGTTAGTTCTGCATCCCCTTCATCCATGAACATATGGGTGTATCTGTGCTTTTTTACAGGAAAAGATGCAGCTGGGGTGTATGACTTGGAGGAACATGGGGCTCCTTTTTCTGTGATGATTGGTGGGGGGCCTGAAGTTCAGACCCCTTTGATTAGTATTGATGCCTACAACAACCTTCGGCACTCTATCTGCTGTGAAACTAAAACTCGCACCATGCACACTCAACTGTCCTTGTAACTCCTATAGAAGAGAAAGGAGGATTCTGGGAGTTGTAATTTCAGAACAGCTGGAGTGACTGAGGTTGATGATCCCTGCACCACAGCTGGAATGACGGAGGTTGCTGATCCCTGCCCCTACTGTATTCATGTATGACGGTGCACAGTGCAGTTCTGTTTGGTGCAATGTTCGTGTGAGTTAAGCCTTAAAAAAAGAACAGGTTGGGGTACGTCCACATGTAAATCTGCAGCAGCAAAATCCACAAAAATCATGCGGCTGATTTAAAATCTGCACTGCAGATATGTTTAAGCTGGAAATTCTGTTCAAAGTATGTGGATGAGATTTCTTAAAATCATGTACACTTTGCTGGTACGTAAACACTTGATTTGCCACCATGGATTTGCATGTAGAAAATCGACAGCGTTTATGTCCCATGTGGATGTACACTAATATTTCCACGTACCTATAAGGTGGGCCCCCAGAATCAGTTTCTCTTGTGGACCGTAAGCATCCCAGTCCAACACTGGACATACCTTTTGCTGAATGGCATCTGTGGTCCACATGTGGCCTTGGAGCTGCAGATTGTGCCCTCCTGGTTTAAAGTGTGTGTACAGCAATGTAAGCTTGCAAAATAATATCCCTCTGATAAAATAAAAAGCAAAACAATAAATTTTATACTACACTATTTTTTGTCTTTGTACTCACCCTATATGGTTGAAAACTGTTCACACTTCGATCTACAACACAGGCTGCCGTGTGTTGTTGTTACCGTTATGTTTTCATGATGAAGGCATGTTGAAATTGTGATTTCACTGAACACATTTCCAAGTTGCTGGTGAATTTAGCACTAGAAATACAACAACATTTGGGAGCCTTTAAATTACTGTCTGCAGAAACTGTGTTTTATTCTCTTTAAAGTCTCGGCTGTGCCCATAATAGTCAACAGGAATAAACCTCTGCCAAATATTTCAACTACACATATATATGCAGCAATTGTCCTCTATCTACATTTTCTATCTGCATCTTATAGAGTATTGAATAAGTAGACCTCAACTTTGCTTCAGTGGACCTCAACTTTTTTTTGGTCCTTCTTTTACTTAGATAAAGAGGTTACAGTGTTTTGTTTTAATACCCATTTAATCCATACAAAGTATATGATTCTTAGTTCATCCAGCAATTTTGAGATATCAGACCGTCTTATTCCTGCCTGAAATTTTAGACCATATAATGCAAAAATCCCTGCTTAGCATACATATATTATAATAAGATATTGAAAGAATATTGTGAAAGTAAAATTAAAGGTGGTCACCACTAGAGATTTATGATGGGCAAAAGTTGATTTAGACCATTTTCTGCCAACCATCACTTTTCTAGACAATCTAGGAGACAGATAAATAAGCAAAGTATCAAGTAAAATAAAACTTAATCCTCTTATGGTGCTGCCCCAGGGACTCGCCAATCTACTTATTTCTAATTGACTAGATTTCTTTAGGTCAAAGGACAGATCTGCAGCCTATTAAATGGTTTTACAAGTTAGTCCACAGATTGAACAATGGTTTCTAATTTTAAAATTAAAAAGTTATCGCTCCTAAAAACCATGACAGAAAATTCCATGTTAGAAAATGCAGATGCTGCTCCTCCTCTTCTGAGCCCTGGCGTATCCCCAAATAACAGTTTACGACCACATATGGGGTGTTTCTGTAAACTGCAGAATCGGGGTAATAAATATTGAGTTTTGTTTTGTTGTTAACCCTTGATGTGTTACAGGAAAAAAATGATTAAAATGGAAAATCTGAAAAAAGTGAAATTTTGAAATTTCACATCTATTTTTCTTTAATTCCTGTGTAATACTTAAAGGGTTGAGGGGTGTATTTTCTAAAATGGGGTAATTTATGGGTGGTTTCTATTATGTAAGCCCCATAAAGTGACTTCAGAACTGAACTGGTCCTTTAAAAAGTTGATTTTGCAAATTTGCAAAAATTGCGTCTAAAATTCTAAACCTTCTACTGTCCTAAAAAAATAAAATGACACTACCAAAATGATGCCAACGTAAAGTAGACATATGGGGAATGTAAATTAAAAAGTATTTTATGGGGTATCACTATCTGTCTTAAAAGCAGAGTGATTCAAATTTAGAAAACAGTGATTTTTTAAAAATTTTCGTTAAGTTTTGGATTTTTTTATAAATAAAATTAAAACTTATCGACTCAAATTTACCATTAACTTGAAGTACAATGTGTCACGAGAAAACAATCTCAGAATCGCTTGGATAAGTAAAAGCGTTCCAAAGTTATTACCACATGACGTGACACATGTCAGATTTGCAAAATTAGGCCTGGTCAGGAAGGGGGTAAATGGCCCAGATCTGAAGTGGTTAAGAGGCTCCTCTGTCCTCCACTCATTACCTGTAGTAATGGCACCTGTTTGAACTTGTTATCAGTATAAAAGACAGCTGTCCACAGTCTCAAACCGTCACACTCCAAACTCCACTATGGTGAAGACCAAAGAGCTGTTGAAGGACACCAGAAACAAAATTGTAGACCTGCACCGGGCTGGGAAGACTGAATCTGCAATAGGCAAGGTGCTTGGTGTGAAGAAATCAACTGTGGGAGCAATAATCAGAAAATGGAAGACATACAAGACCACTGATAATCTCCCTCGATCAGGGGCTCCACGCAAGATCTCACCCCGTGGGGTCAAAATGATCACAAGAATTGTGAACAAAAATCCCCAAACCACACGGGGGAACCTAGTGAATGACCTGCAGAAAGCTGGGACCAACGTAACAAAGGCTACCGTCAGTAACACACTACACCGCCAGGGACTCAGATCCTGCAGTGCCAGACGTGTCCCCCTGCTTAAGCCAGTACATATCCGGGCCCGTCTGAAATTTGCTAGAGAGCATTTGGATGTTCCAGAAGATTATTGGGAAAATGTCATATGGTCAGATGAAACCAAAGTAGAACTGTTTGGTAGAAACACAACTCGTCATGTGTGGAGGAGAGTGAATGCTGAGTTGTCTCTAAAGAACACCATACCTACTGTGAAGCATGGGGGTGGCAACATCATGCTTTGGGGCTGTTTCTCTGCAAAGGGACCAGGACGACTGATCCGTGTACATAAAAGAATAAATGGGGCCATGTATTGTGAGATTTTGAGTGCAAACTTCCTTCCATTAGCAAGGGCATTGAAGATGAAACGTGGCTGGGTCTTTCAGCATGACAATGATCCCAAGCACACCGCCAGGGCAACGAAGGAGTGGCTTCATAAGAAGCATTTCAAGGTCCTGGAGTGACCTAGCCAGTCTCCAGATCTCAACCCCATAGAAAACCTTTGGAGGGAGTTGAAAGTCCGTATTGCCCAGCGACAGCCCTAAAACATCACTGCTCTAGAGGAGATCTGCATGGAGGAATGGGCCAACATACCAGCAACAGTGTGTGCCAACCTTGTGAAGACTTACAGAAAACGTTTGACCTTTGTCATTGCCAACAAAGGATATATAACAAAGTATTGAGATGAACTTTTGTTATTGGCCAAATCCTTTTTTTCCAGCATAATGTGCAATTAAATTCTTTAAAAATCAGACAATGTGATTTTCTGGATTTGTTTTCTCATTTTGTCTCTCATAGTTGAGGTCTACCTATGATGTCACTTACGTGCCTCTCTCATCTTTTTAAGTGGGAGAACTTGCACAACTGACTAAATACTTTTTTCCCCACTGTATAGCAGAGCAATGAATGGGGAGATCTCTGGATCCATTTGAAGTACAGGGCTAGTTCTAGCTTTGTTAGAAAGAGATTGTCATGTGCTATATGATGTCTGATTTTCATTTTTTGCATTAATGGTTTCAATAATTTTTATTGACAGAATTTTTAAGAGAGAGTACAACATGTACAGAAGAACAAAAACAAAATAATTCTGCAAAGCAATACAATGCCTTCTAGTCATTTGTGATAGGTACACAAGCATATCTTATCGATTTACAATATCACATCTAGCATACAGTAAGTCAAAAGCCAACGGAGTGCTAACGGACAATCTGATCAAAGGAAGCCATCCGGGAGAGGGGATGCAAACCTGCTGGATAGCCAAAGCAGCCAATGGTTATGTATCTTTATTCTGGATTGTTTGTTGGAGGCAAAAGTTAGTTCACAGTGCATATGGAAGTTAGCAGATTGCACCACTTCAGTCAGAGGTGGAGGCTCAGGTAGCTTCCATCGTTTAGCTATGACATTCCTTGCCGCTGCCAAGATATGAAAAACAATCCACCTGCTGTCAGCAGGAAGGAGTGTCAATCCCATATTTAACACAAAAAGTTCTGGACATGCGATAATGTGATAGTCAGTCACCTCCACAATCATGTCGGCTATTTTAGGCCAGAAGCCCCTGACAGAGGGACATGACCACCACATATGCAGGGGAGAGCCAATGCCACCGCACTGTCTCCAGCATAAGGGTGAATAATTAGGGACCAAGTGAGCCAGCCTGTTGGGCGTCAAGTACCAACGAAGCTGTGTTTTCCTAGTTTGCTCAATATGATTTATGCATTTAGTACAGCGAAATGACCAGAGCATTGCTTGGCTCCATTGAGAGACAGAAAAGGATTTCTCCAGTTCCCGCTCCCATCTCACCATATAAGCCTGTTTGGTATCCAAGCACAGATTTAAAGAAATAAGGTACAGAGTAGAGATTTTGGGTCTCTGGGATGGTTTGCCATTCATAAATGCTGTAATTGTCTTATCTCCCGAAAGTCTTGGTGACGGAACTTGGACCGTATGTAAAAGATGTCGAATTTGCAAATATTGATAAAACACTCTATTGGGCAGGTTGTATTTAGTGTGAAGTGTAACGAAATCCACTATAGAGGATTTATCATACAGGCACCCAACAGAATGAATGCCTTTTGTTGTCCACTCATCCAAGGATAATGTGGGGATATGGTATTCCAAGGCCCTAAGAGGTAGCCGGGTGATGGGAAGATGGAAATAGGACTTGGAATCTACAAGCTTGGACCAAGCAAACCAAGTGGCCTGCATGGTCGCAAGAGGGGGCTCGTAGGGGAAGTAGTTTATAATTCGCGCTGCGAGGAGCGCCTTCAGGGATAAACCTTTAGTATACGATTCCTCTATTTGTAACCATTTTTGAGGCGCACACGGGGACCACCACTCCAACGCCTGTTCAGCTAAGCTTGCCAAGTAATATTTATAAATATCGGGAACCCCCCAAACGTATTGGAGGGTGTAGGGCGGACTTAGCCACTCTCGGGCCTTTAGCGCCCCACACGAAGGACATGAGATCCGACTGAAGCAGTGCAATCTGCCTTGTAGAGATTTTCAAAGGGAGGCACCTGAACAGTACAATATCTTTGGTAAAGAGAACATTTTAGCAGCATTTATACGGGCAACCCAGGAGAGATTGACTCTGGACATATGTACATAATCTTTTTTTAACTCTGAACGTAAATTAGAAATATTAATGGATGAGGTATCTGATACGGTAGTGGCTAATTCCATCCCTAGATAAGAAATAGACTTCATAGACCATTGAAAGGGGTATCGGGATTGTAGCTGGCCTCTGGCTGCATCCGACACGCCGATGGGTAACACATTAGTTTTTGAGACGTTCAGCTTGTAATATGAACAACTTGAGAAGCTGTCAATGATGGATAATGCATTTTTTACATTAATCATGGGATAACCCCTTTAATGTATGACATTGTTGTCCAAAATGACAACCTTCACATACCAGCCATGAATATCAAGTCGTTCATAAATTGGCTCTGTGAAATCTGTATGGCCAGCTGTAATATTCATGTGAGCTCATGTGTCATTATTATGTAGAATAAAGGTATGTAAAAAGCTGCCTCATCTGCATTTTTCCATTAGTGACCGAACACCCCCAGTAAAAAGAATAATCATCTCCATCTTAGCCTGTGTTCACACTACATATATTTGGACATTCAACATATATGCAAGAAATATAGACCCAGTATATGCAACTACTATGTTCCATATAGTTGCATCTGCCTGCCATTGATCTCCATAGTAAATAGTTATTTCTGATACCCAGTACAGTGTAGTTTCTACTGTAGGCAGTTACTATAAGGACTTTTTTATTGTCTACAACACACATTGTCATGACAGTCAATCAACAACTTTAATGTCTTCAATCTCAAGGAAATCTGTAGGGACAGGTATAGGGAACATTTTTCTTATATAGTTTATTTAGAGCAGGGATGCTCAACCTGAGGCCCTCCAGCTGTTGTAAAACTACAACTCCCAGTATGCCTGGACAGCCTACAGCTAGTAGGGCATGCTGCGAGTTGTAGTTTTGCAACAGCTGGAGGGCCACAGGTTGAGGTTCCCTGATTTAGAGATTTTGTACATTTATACAGTACTAGTAAATTTAACCATAAATGTCCCTTAGCAGCACTTTCTAAATCAACATTGCACATCCATATCCGTCCACGTCTGTCTTCCTAATGCAGTACAGTGAAATACTGACTGGGGTAGACAGGCTGTGCTGGGAGCTGCTGGACATCTGCCCTCACTGCTCCCTCTCTTAAACGGGGGACTTTCTCACTGATCATCGTGGCCAGCTCTGTCAGTGAGTTCTGCTGTATTTTCTACATACAGTAGAACAAATTCCCCTCCTGCCTCCCTGCCTTGACAATACCGATAGGTTACTGCTCACTGACACGTGTCTCCCGGCAGCTGGTTAGTTACTCAGGGCATCGGGAATACAGAAGAACTCACTGACAGTGCTGGCCACGCTGATCAGTGAGGAAGTCCAAGGAGTATAAGTATATATTTAATCTAAACATATTAATCTACTGTCCCCAGTATGTGAGGAAGCAGTGAGGGCAGATGCCCAACATCTCCCAGCCCAGCACATATTCCTAGTCAGTACTACACTGTTTTGGAACGGATGTGCCTTAGTAACGCTCATTTAAAAGAGCATTTGTAAGGGACATTTCTGTCTGAGTTTTCAAATTTGAGTGTACGATTTCTCTAAATAAAGTAGATAACAAAAATGTTCTCTATCTCTACACATTAGCAAAATAAATAAACAATATGACAGTTACACTTTAACCCTTTCAGTACCGAGCCACTTTTCACCTTAAAGCCCAGGCCGATTTTTGCAAATCTGACATGTGTCACTTTATGTGGTAATAACTTTGGAACGCTTTTACTTATCCAGGCCATTCTAAGAATGTTTTCTCGTCACATATTGTGCTTCACGACAGTAGTAAATTTGTGGCAAAATATTTCATTTTTATTTATTAAAAAAAATACCAAATTTTGCAAAAATTTGGAAAAATTAGCAAATTTCAAAATTTCAATTTCTCTACTTTCAAAATACATAGTAATACCTCCAAAAATAGTTATTATTTTACATTCCCCATATGTATACTTTATGTTGGCATCATTTTATACATGTCATTTTACTTTTTTTGGACGTGAGAAACCTGATTTTGGGAGGCTTACCTAATGGAAAACACTAATAAATGACCCCATTTTAGAACCTACACCCCTCAAATTATAAAAAACTGATGTTACAAACTTTATTAACCCTTGAGGTGTTCCACAAGAATTAAAGGAAAAGGGGGGTGAAATTTCAAAATTTCAATTTTTTTGGTAGATTATTCACATTAATAATTTTTTTCTTGCAACACAGCAAGGGTTAACAGCAAACTAAACTTCAATATACATTACTCTGATTCTGCAGTTTGCAGAAATACCCCATATGTGGTGGTAAACGTCTCTATGGGTTTGTGGCAGTGGTCGGAAGGAAAGGAGCGCCATATGGAGTTTGGAGGCAGATTTTGCTAGAATGGTTTTTAGGCACCATTTTGTAATTGAGAGACCCTGACGTACCCCTACAGTGGAAACCCTCAAAAAGTGACCCCATTTTGGAAACTACACCCTTTAAAGAATATATTAAGGGGGGTACTGGCCACTTTGACCCCCTTTTACGGAATTTACGGAATTTGGAAACACTTGGCTGTGAAAATGAAAAGTTTCATTTCTTCCAATAAAATGTTGCTTTAGCCCCAAATTTTTCATTTTCACAAGGGGAGGAGAAAAGCACCCCATAATTTGTTACCCATTTTCTCCTGAATACGGCAACACCCCATATGTGGTGGTAAACTACTGTGGGGGCACATGGCAGGACTCAGAACAGAAGGAGTGCCATATGGATTTTGCAGCACAGATTTTAATGGATTGGTTTGCGGAAGCCATTGATTTTTATTTTTTTGAGTTATTGTCTTATGTGGGGGCTCATTTTTTGTGGGATGAGGTGAAGTTTTCATTGGTACCATTTTGGGGTACATAAGACTTTTTGATCGCCTGCTATTACACTTTTTGTGAGTCAAGGTGAAAAAAAAATAGCTGTTTTGACATAGTTTTTTTTTTTTATTTTCTTTTACAGCATTCACCCGAAGGGGCAAATCATGTGATATTTTTATAAAGCAGGTTGTTACGGATGCGGTGATACCCAATATGTCTAACATTTTCATTTTTGTTAAGTTTTACACATTAGATTTTTCAATTCATTTTTGAACAGAATAAAATCTTTTTTTTGTGTTGCCATTTTCTGAGAGCCATATTTTTTTATTTTTTGGGCGATTGTCTCAGGTAGGGTCTAATTTTTTGCGGGACGAGATGACTGTTTGATTGGTACCATTTTGGGGTAAATACGCCTTTTTGATTGCCTGCTATTACACTTTTTGTGAGGTAACAGGGAAAAAATTGGCTGTTTTGGCATAGTTTTTTTTTTTTTTTTTTACAGCATTCACCTGGGAGGCCATCTCATGTAATATTTTTATAGAGCAGGTTGTTACGGACGCGGTGATACCCAATATGTCTAACATTTTTATTTTTGTCAAGTTTTACACATTAGATGCATTTTTGAACAGAATAAAATCTTTTTTGTGTGTTGCCATTTTCTGAGAGCCATATTTTTTTTAGTTTTTGGGTGATTGTCTCAGATAGGGACTCATTTTTTGCGGGACGAGATGACAGTTTGATTGGTACCATTTTGGGATTAATACGTCTTTTTGATCGCTTGGTATTACACTTTTTGTGAGGCAAGGTGATCAGAAAATGGCTTTTTTTTGCATTGTTTTTATTTTTTACGGCGTTTACCTAGCGGGGTGGGTCATGTGATATTTTTATAGAGCCGGTCGATACGGACGCGGCGATACCTAATATGCCTGCTTTTCTCTTTTTTCCTATTTTTTACAATTTTTTTTAAACTTTATTCGGCATATTGCGGACCGGATTGACAGATTGCTGGGTGGGGCTGGGGAAGACCCGGCGGTCATGGTACATGTTGGCACCAATGACAAAGTCAGGGGGAGATGGAAGGTCCTTAAAAATGATTTTAGGGAACTAGGTGAGAAGCTAAAGTCCAGGACCTCCAAGGTAGTGTTTTCAGAAATACTACCAGTGCCACGAGCGTCACTAGAGAGACAACGGGAGATTAGGGAGTTAAATAAGTGGCTCAGAGGCTGGTGCAGGAAGGAAGGGTTTGGGTTCATGGAGAACTGGACCGACTTCTCTGTCGGCTACAGACTCTACAGTAGGGACGGGCTGCACCTTAATGGGGAGGGTGCAACTGCCCTGGGGGAAAAAATGGTTAGACGGCTGGAGGAGCTTTTAAACTAGGATCTGGGGGGAGGGTGGGTGACCATACTAATAAGGAGGTAGATAGTGTAGATAGAGAGTGGGTCATAGGAAGGAAAAGTGGGGGGTTAGTGGGGGCTGGGGTTAGTAAGGAATGTAGGGGGAAGACTGTGCAAAACAACAACCAAAGTAACCCAAGAAGCCCGGATATTCATTTCATAAGTAATAGTAAATTGACAAACGGGGTAAAAAATATACAAAGACCTCTTAAGTGTATGTACACTAATGCCAGAAGCCTAACTAATAAAATTGGCGAACTGGAATTAGTGATGTGTGAGGAGGACTGTGACATAGTGGGAATAACTGAGACATGGCTGGATGATACCTATGACTGGGCAGTTAATGTACAGGGTTACAATCTTTTTAGAAAGGATCGTCAAAACCGGCGAGGGGGAGGGGTCTGCCTTTATATAAAGTCCTGTCTAAAGCCCACACTGCGGGAAGATATAAGTGAGGGACATGAAGATGTGTAGTCACTGTGGGTAGAAATAAATGGAGCCAAAAACAATAATAAAATACTAATAGGAGTTTATTATAAACCACCTAATATATCAGAGGCCACAGAAAATCAATTTCTAAATGAAATAGACGAAGCGGCAAATCAGAATGAGGTTGTTATTATGGGGGACTTCAACTACCCAGATATAGACTGGGAAACTGAAACCTGTATATCTCATAAAGGAAACAGGTTCTTGACAATAACCAAAGACAATTACCTTTCCCAACTGGTTCAGGACCCGACTAGAGGGACGGCCATACTGGACTTAGTATTAACCAATAGACCTGACAGAACAACAGATGTGCAGGTTGGGGGACATCTGGGTAACAGTGACCATAAAATAATAACCTTTAAATTGTCATTAAAAAAAGCATTTCTTCAGGGAGGAACAAAAATACCAAACTTCAAAAATGCAAAATTTAGCCATCTAAGAGAGGCCATAGGTCTAACTAACTGGGACAAAATCCTCAAAAATAAAAATACAGCCACAAAATGGGATATTTTTAAAAGCATCCTAATATCTAATTGTGAGAGGTACATACCGTATAGGAATAAAATGATAAGAAACAAGAAAAAACCAATGTGGATAAATAGAACTGTAAAAAAAAGCAATAAATGACAAAAAGAAAGCATTTAAATCACTAAAACAGGAGGGGAGCAAGGAAGCATTGAAAAACTATAAGGAAAAAAATAGAATTTGTAAAAGACAAATAAAAGCAGCTAAACTAGAGACTGAAAGACTAATTGCTAAAGAGAGTAAAACTAACCCTAAAATGTTCTTCAATTATATAAATACTAAAAAGTATAAATCTGAAGGTGTCGGCCCCTTACAGAGTAGTGAGGGGGGAGTAGCAGAGAGCGATGAGGAGAAAGCAAAACTCTTAAATATTTTTTTTCTCCACTGTATTCACTGAGGAAAATAAACTGTCAGATGAAATGCAGAATATAAAAGTGAATTCCCCTTTAAAAGTGGCCTGTCTGACCCAGGAAGAAGTACTGGGGCGTCTTAAAAAGATTAAAATAGACAAATCGCCAGGACCGGATGGCATACACCCACGTATCCTAAGAGAATTAAGTAATGTCATTGCCAGACCCTTATACTTGATATTTAAGGACTCTATACTGACAGGGAGTGTTCCACAGGATTGGCGCATAGCAAATGTGGTGCCAATATTCAAAAAGGGTCCAAAAACAGAGCCCGGGAACTATAGGCCGGTAAGTTTAACATCTGTAGTGGGTAAACTGTTTGAAGGTTTTCTAAGAGATGCTATCTTGGAGTACCTCAATGAAAATAAGCAAATAACTCCATATCAGCATGGCTTCATGAGGGATCGGTCATGTCAAACCAATTTAATCAGTTTCTATGAGGAGGTAAGTTCTAGACTTGACCGCAGGGAATCAATGGATGTCGTATATCTGGACTTCTCCAAAGCATTTGACACGGTACCACATAAAAGGTTAGTATATAAAATGAGAATGCTTGGCCTTGGAGAAAATGTCTGTATGTGGGTAAGTAAATGGCTCAGTGATAGAAAACAGAGGGTGGTTATTAATGGTACATACTCAGATTGGGTCACTGTAACTAGTGGGGTACCACAGGGGTCAGTATTGGGCCCTATTCTCTTCAATATATTTATTAATGACCTTGTAGAAGGCTTGCACAGTAAAATATCAATTTTTGCAGATGACACTAAACTGTGTAAAGTAATTAACACAGAAGAGGACAGTACACTGCTACAGATGGATCTGGATAGACTGGAGGCTTGGGCAGAGAAGTGGCAGATGAGGTTTAACACTGACAAATGTAAGGTTATGCATATGGGAAGGAATAATGAAAGTCACCAGTACATACTAAATGGTAAAACATTGGGTAACTCTGACATGGAAAAGGACCTAGGAATTTTAGTGAACAGCAAACTAAGCTGCAGAAACCAGTGTCAGACAGCTGCTGCCAAGGCCAATAAGATAATGGGTTGCATCAAAAGGGGCATAGATGCCCGTGATGAGAACATAGTCCTGCCACTTTACAAATCACTAGTCAGACCACACATGGAGTACTGTGTACAGTTCTGGGCTCCTGTGAACAAGGCAGACAGAGCAGAGCTGGAGAGGGTTCAGAGGAGGGCAACTAAAGTCATAGCTGGAATGGGTGGACTACAGTACCCAGAAAGATTATCAAAATTAGGCTTATTCACTTTAGAAAAAAGACAACTGAGGGGAGATCTAATAACTATGTATAATATCAGGGGTCAGTACAGAGATCTCTCCCATGATCTCTTTATCCCAAGGACAGTAACCATGACGAGGGGACATCCTCTGCTCCTGGAGGAAAGAAGGTTTGTTCACAAAAATAGAAGAGGATTCTTTACGGTAAGAGCAGTGAGACTATGGAACTCTCTGCCCGAGGAGGTGGTGATGGTAAGTTCAGTAAAAGAGTTCAAGACGGGCCTGGATGTATTTCTGGAGGGTAATAATATTACAGGTTATAGGTACTAGATATGGGTTGTTGTTGATCCAGGGAGTAATTCTGATTGCCTGATTGGAGTCGGGAAGGAATTTTTTCCCCTAAAGTGAGGAAAATTGGCTTCTACCGCACAGGGGTTTTTTGCCTTCCTCTGGATCAACTTGTAGGAAAACAGGTCGAACTGGATGGACAGATGTCTTTTTTCGGCCTTATAAACTGTTACTATGTTATTTTGGGAAAATAACGCCCTTCTCCAGGGGGCTGGATCTCACAGGCTTCCGTAGAAGGCAGCCCGATGCCTAAGGAAGGCATCGGGCTGCCTTCCCTGCCATCGGGTCCCCGTCACAGCAGCGCGGGGACCCGATGGGCTCTCGCTCCCAGCGCCGACATCGCACATGCCGCGGTCAGCGCTGACCGCGGCAGAGTAAGGGTTAATGCACCGGAATCGGTGTTTTCACCGATGCTGGTGCATACAGCAGGGGTCCAGCTCCTGCGCCCGCCCGATCAGAGCGCCGTAGTAGTACGGCGCTGGGAGTCTAAGGGTTAAGGCTAAAAATATTTTTATTTTTTAGTTAGTGTTTATTAAAAATGTTAATCCTTTTCTGAGATTCAGGGTTAAAAATCAGTCTGTTTGCAAGCTTTTTCTAATTTTCTTAGAATCTTGTCACCTGAGGGCTCCTTTAGCTCCTATCTCTGATCTCATGACCTAGTAAACACTTATTTAAGCCATATTCTTATCAGTTTGATAATAATTGAGTTATAACAAGTGTATGAGATCAGAGATGAGGGCTACATATTAGAGATGAGCGAACGTGCTCGTTACGAGCACTGTAGCGCTCGGCTCCCCTGTGCAATGCCCGCAGGCATTGCGGATCCGTCCTCAGCTGCATGTAAGTCAATGGGGACGGATCGTTTGGTATGACACTCATACCAAATGGATCCGTCCTCCTCACCCGACTGAAAGTCAGTGGGGACAGATCCGTTTGGTATGAGTGTCATACCAAACCGATCCGTCCCCATTGACTTACATGCAGCTGAGGACGGATCCGCAATGCCTTGTTCGCAGGGGAGCCGAGCGCTACAGTGCTCGTAACGAGCACGTTTGCTCATCTCTACTACACATGAACCCTCAGATGACAGAATTCAAAGAGAACAGAAGCTGACAGCTTTCAGACTGGTTTTTAACCCTTGTATGTCAGAAATGGCTAAATATTACTGAAAAAAAATATTCTTAGCCCAAAATGAGTAAAATGCAATCATAACAAAATTCCTCCAAAAGTACCCATAGCCTTTAATCACATATTAGCAAAAACTGAGGTGTGGAAAACATGAGAATATTCTGCGGCTAATTTGCATTTTTGTCTTCTTAATTCGTTCAAAAGTTTAACTTATTCACAGTTTTTTTAACCATAGCATATGTGTAAGATTGTTAGATTCTTTCTACAGTGCCTTGCAAAAGTATTTGGGCCCCCTGGAACTTTTCTACCTTTTGCCACATTTCAGGCTTCAAACAAAAAGATATAACATTTAATATTTTTGGTGAAGAATCATCAACAAGTGGGTCACAACTGTGAAGTGGAACGAAATTTATTGGATCATTTAAACTTTTTTTGTAATAATAAAACTGAAAAGTGGGGCGTGCAAAATTATTCAGCCCCCTTGCATTAATACTTTGTTGCGCCACCTTTTGCTGCGATTACAGCTGCAAGTCGCTTGGGGTATGTCTCTATCAGTTTTGCACATCTAGAGACTGAAATTCTTGCCCATTCTTCCTTGCAAAACAGCTCGAGCTCTTTGAGGTTGGATGAAGAGCGTTTGTGAACAGCAGTTTTCAGCTCTTTCCACATATTCTCAATTGGATTCAGGTCTGGACTTTGACTTGGCCATTCTAAGACCTGGATACGTTTATTTTTGAACCATTCCATTGTAGATTTTGCTTTATGTTTGGGATCATTGTCTTGTTGGAAGATAAATCTCCGTCCTAGTCTCAGGTCTTTTGCAGACTCCAACAGGTTTTCATCCAGAATGGTCCTATATTTGGCTCCATCCATCTTCCCATCAATTTTAACCATCTTCCCTGTCCCTGCTGATGAAAAGCAGGCCCAACCCATGATGCTGCCACCACCATGTTTGACAGTGGGGATGGTGTGTTCAGGGTGATGAGCTGTGTTGCTTTTACGCCAAACATATCGTTTTGCATTGTTTCCAAAAAGTTCGATTTTGGTTTCATCTGACCAGAGCACCTTCTTCCACATGTTTGATGTGTCTCCCAGATGGCTTGTGGCAAACTGTAAACGAGACTTTTTATGGATATCTTTGAGAAATGGCTTTCTTCTTGCCACTCTTCCATAAAGGCCAGATTTGTGAAGTGTTCGACTGATTGTTGTCCTATGGACAGACTCTCCCACCTCAGCTGTAGATCTCTGCAGTTCATCCATAGTGATCATGGGCCTCTTGGCTGTATCTCTGATCAGTCTTCTCCTTGTTTGAGATGAAAGTTTAGAGGGACGGCCGGGTCTTGGTAGATTTGCAGTGGTCTGATACTCCTTCCATTTCAATATGATCGCTTGCACAGTGCTCCTCGGGATGTTTAAAGCTTGGGAAATCTTTTGGTATCCAAATCCATCTTTAAACTTCTCCACAACAGTATCGCGGACCTGCCTGGTGTGTTCCTTGGTCTTCATGATGCTCTCTGTGCTTTAAACAGAACCCTGAGACTATCACAGAGCAGGTGCATTTATACGGAGACTTGATTACACACAGGTGGATTCTATTTATCTTCATCAGTCATTTAGGACAACATTGGATCATTCAGAGATCCTCAATGAACTTCTGGAGTGAGTTTTCTGAACTGAAAGTAAATGGGCCAAATAATTTTGCACGCCCACTTTTCAGTTTTATTATTACAAAAAAAGTGTAAATGATCCAATAAATTTCGTTCCACTTCACAATTGTGACCCACTTGTTGATTCTTCGCCAAAAATTTAAAATGTTATATCTTTTTGTTCGAAGCCTGAAATGTGGCAAAAGGTTGAAAAGTTCCAGGGGGCCGAATACTTTCGCAAGGCACTGTATTTGCACATTTCTCTAATGCTGTTGTGTTAAGTATATTTGTATGAATGAAAAACAATGGAAGTGACTAAGTTTTTGGCAATTGATCCTTATGTGTGCAACCTTCATGAGGATTTTTGCAGCATATCCCTGGCGGTCTGGCCTAGGAGCTCTTAACCCCTAACTGGAAAAAAAAATACTCACCTGTCTGAATTCTCGCCGTGCTCAGTTTCCAAGCGCTTCCAGTCCCTGCACGATGAGGAAGTGACTTTGTTGTGTGGCTGCTGCGGCCATTCACAAAACTCGCCAGTCACATCTGCTTGAATGAGACCTCAGAGTAGTGACAACTCAAGAGAAAAGGATAACATCCAGCTTCCGGAAAAAACTGTATCCTTAATTTTGCAAGCAGTAAAAATTGCCTTAGTACAGGTACACTCTCATTTACGCTTTTCGGATCAGCACATCCAGATCCTTGCTCATCATGAGTAAGGATCTGGATGTGCTGATCCGAAACGCATAGATCAGAGTGCATCAGAGCCTGGGCCCACTGAAGAATCATCTAGTACTCGGTCCAGTCTCAGACTGATTATCAGCCTCAAGTTCCTGAGTTTGTGGGAAGCTTAGGAATCCAGGTTGACACTCTGGGCTTCACAGAAAAGTATTTTTTCTAAATCTTTTTCTCTGAGGATTTAAGCCCTTCAAGCAAAAGCCAGTTTGGACCAAATGCCAGAGCTTCATTTTTCAAATCTGACATGTCACTTTACCTGGCAATAACTCTGGAATGTTTTCAGTGATCCAAGTGATTCTAACATTGTTTTCTCATGAAATATCATACTTCATGTTACTGGTGAATTTGAATTGATATGTTTTACCTTTGTTTAAAAAAAATCCCAAATTTGCTGACAATTTGGAAAAATTAGCAATTTTCTACATTTTTATTTCTCTGATTTACAAAACAGTGGTTCCTTGCAAAATAGCTATTAACTTTCCCCATATGTCCATTCTATTTTGGCATCATTTTGTAAATTTCATTTTATTTATTTTTTGGGATGTTAGAAGGTTTAGAATTTTGGAAGCAATTTTTGAAATTTTCAAGAAAATTTTGAAAACTGTGTTTTTAAGGACCAGTTCAGTTCTGAAATGACTTTAAAGGGGTTGTCTCATCTAAGACAATGGAGGCATATTGCTAGGATATATCCCCATTGTCTGATAGATGCTGGTCACAGAACGGAACCCGCAAAGTGATGGTTGGAGGACTCCGGTCCAGCCACCATGAAGTGCTCTCCCCATAGAAGTGAATGGGAGCACACCATGCATGAGTGGCTACCACTCCCATTCACCTCTGTGGGCCTGATGGAAGCGCTGCCTCGGCTATTTTCAGCATCCCCAGAGAAATGAATGGAGGGTGCCTACATCACATTTGCTGGGACCCGCACCTATCGGACAACGGGGGCATATCCTAGCGATATGCCCCTATTGTCTCAGATGATACATAATAGAAACCACCCCAAAAACGATTTTTAGGGAAAAAAAAACACATTTTAGCAACTACACCCCTCAAACTATTAAAAACTGATTTTACAAACTTTGTTAACCCTTTAGGTGTTCTACAGGCATTAAAGCAAAATGAAGTAGAAATTTAAAAATTTCTGATTTTCCATTTAAATCCATTTTTCCTGTAATACAGCAAGGGTTAACAGCAAAACAAACCTCAATATTTATTACCCTGATTCTGCAGTTTACAGAAACTGTATGCGGTCGTAAATCGCTTCATGGGCACATGGCAAGGCTCAGAAGGTGAAAAGCACAATATTGTTTTTGGAGGGCAAATTTTGCTATAATGGTTTTGAGGTGCCATGTCACATTTGAAGAGACCGTGAGGTACCCCTAAAATGAAAACTCTAAAAGGTGACACTTATGGGGCCATATTGCTCACTACACCCCTTAGAAAATTCCTTGGGGGGTTTTCCACTTGACGGGTACCTCAGGGTCTTTTCAGATGTGACATAGCACCCAAAAACCATTCCAGGAAGGTTTTCTTTCCAAAAACTATATGGCGCTCCTTCCTTTCTGAACTGAATGCTGTGTGTTCATATAGCAGTTTATGACCACATATGGGGTGTTGCCATATTTAGAAGAAAATGGGTAAAAAGTTGTGTACTGATTTTCCCCGTTTTCTTTGTGAAAATTAATGTGGGCCCAAAGCCACATTTTATTTGAAAAAATGTAATTTTTCATTTTTAAAGTCGTGTTTTTGAATTCTATGAAACGCCAAGTGCTCACTAAAACCCTTAAAAATGCAGTTATCGGGTCTAATTTCTAAAGTGGGGCAATTTTTTTGGGGTTTCAACTGTTGGGATATCTCAGGGTCGCTTCAAATGTGGCATAGCGCCCAATAACGATTCAAAGCAAAATCTGCCCTCCAAAAAACATATTGTGTTTCTTTCCTTCTGAGACCTGTGGTGTAGGCATGCAGCAGTTTACAACCACTTACAGGTTGAGTCTGTAAACTGCAAATCGATGTACAGTAATAAATATTGAGGTTTGTATTGCTCTTAACCTTTTCTATGGTACAGGACAAAATGGATTAAAATGGTTTAGTTGCCCATAGCAAAAAATCAAATACCACCTTTCATTTTTCAGATCTGCTTTGGAAAATGAAAGGCAGAATCTGATTGGTTGCTATGGACAACTAAGCCAGTTTTCCTTGATAACTTACATGTTCCTGTGGAGCACCCAAAGGATTGACAAAGTTTCTAAACTCAGTAAATCAATAATTTGAGGCTTTTCATTTGTAAAATGTAAACCCCTCAATGTCACTTCAAAACTGTATTGGTCCTTAAAAAAGTTAAGATAATTTCTTAGCATTTTTAAATATTGCTTCTAAAATTCTAAGCCTTCTAACAGCCTAAAAAATAAAATGGCATTTACAAAATGATGCCAACATAAAGACGTATGAAGAAAGGAGAACATATGCTTTGAGATTCTTTTCCATATGCCAGATGGCACTATCTTTTTGCCACCCAGCTAATTACCACTAGACAATACTACATGTGTCTTATAGCATTTTACTGAAATGATCTTAAAGTTTATGTAGAAATACATCTCCACATGGAAAGCGGTAATGCAACCATTGCGTCAACGGTGTATTCCCATCTGAGACAGTGGTTGCATATTGCTAGGATATGCCCCCATTGATAGGTGCAGGTCCCACCTTTGGGACCCGCACCTACATCGAGAACTGAGTGGGAAAGGTGGTGGCGGTGGACCCCAGTTTTTCTGGGGTCTGACCACCCCCAAGCACTCTCCCCATAGTAGTGAACGGGAGCACACCCCACTTGCCAGGCCACCGCTCCCATTCATTTCTTTGGGGCTGATGGAAATAGCCAGCACTCGGCTATTTTTGGCGGCCTATAGAAATGAATGGAGGGTGGCGGTGCATGCACAGTGCGTCCTCTGTAACTTTCGGGGCTCCATTATCAGACAATGGGGGGGGGGGTTGCTGACTACACAGTACACTGCTGTACAATAGATGGTAATGATAAAGTCCTGCCTATGATAGGCCATCATAACTGAGCAACCAGAGCATAGTGTGTAGTGTGGCCTTGTCCAATCACTCTCCTAGGCAGATATGCAGTCCTGCTCACATTCTAGGTAGGCTGCTGGAGGCCATTTTAAATTATTCCTGGAGAACCCCTTTAAAATGTTTTCCAGGTTATAGATATTGATGATCAACCCTTAGGAAAGATCAGCAATATTAGATCAGTGGAGGTCCAATAGCCAGCACTCCCGCCATCAGTTGCAGCAGACGCCAGAACTAACACTGAGAATGGTGCCGGATTACTGCGGCTCAGCTCCCATTTACTGTAACCAGCACAGACTTCCCAACAAACGGAGCTGTGCCTCCAACTTTGTTGTCTGTGTTAATCCAGCACTGTGGGCTCCTGCAAACAGCTAATCGGTGGGGTACCTGGTGTTGGACCCCCACCAATCTGATACTGATGGTTGATCCTCCTCCTGTAACTTTCATTTTACAGATGGGGAAAATTGTCTTTTCCATTCTCCATCTTTCTTGAGTGCTTTTAGCCAAATGTTACTTTCCTTTTGGAAGTGATGTAAGATCTAAAGGTCTAAACCTGATGAGAAAGATTTCCTGGGTTAATAATATATTGTACATCTGAACTTTTATGCCACCTGTGAAGTCGTCAGTGTGTGCATATGGAGTTCTACAAGTATATTTTCTTGTTTTAAATGAACAGAAATGATAGATGTGTGTAAATAACAGCATTCTTGTTAGTTAGCACATGTATTCCTCCCCTGATACATGAACCCATGTTTTGTAATTGGAAAATGAAAAACACAAACTAAGATGTACATCAGACATCGATGAGGCTTGAATTTCTACATTCGAACAAGAGGCCTGTAAACTCCCAGACGACTCAAACACATTCCCAATGTTATATATAAACCGTAACATCTGTGGCCTTTAGCAATTGATATTATTGGCAGAGTACAGCAGGAAGGCTAGGATCAGGTCGTGCCTTGAAGTGAAACAATGAATGCCAGAATTTCAACGTGCAGAAAAACATGGTCCGTCAAATCATACATGTCAGATTCAGGAAACTGCAGATGTTCTGCATGGCCATTGAGCCTATTATCCCCAGTTGTTGTTTAAGCTGTAAAAGTACTTTGCATTCTAAGTATGTCATTTCCAGACTCCTGACACCCTTAAAATAACCCATTAGTGCAGTTAGATCTTCTTTACTGTAGTGCAAATCCCTGAATGTTTTTGATATCCGCAGGATATTTCTTCAGTCAGCAATAGAAACCCAGTACTGCCTGTAGTATGATGATAGTTTTCTTGCTGCATAAGCTATTTTTTGTGTTTTTTTGAAATTTTTTACAGCACTTAAAATATATGATGCCTTTACTCTCTGTCAGCATCAGCAACCAGAACACAACACTTGCTCTTATGTCATATTGATCCTATCATATATAAGAGCTGAATATGGTGCTTCCAAGATTACTGCAAGGGCCAGTTCGCAAGCAGTACCTGCTGTATTTGTAACATCTCTGGGTCTTAATGAACTATTGAATAGTGGATAATTGCTTAGTAGTTTTCCACCCATTTGCTTCATGTTGCTATGTGCCATATCTAGTATTGATCGGTTTCTTTTTCTGGCTCCACTTATGCTTTCAAAGATTCAGCTCAAACTGAGAAAATGTTTCTGCGATATAAATATTCATTTATAATTGAAAATTGTGTTATTTTTTGATCTAGGGGACATGATCCTCTTCCCAACAAAAGTTATATGCAGATTCTGCTGTGGACTTGCTGCACACTTCACACTTCAGTTTAAATTCAGATTTTTTTATAATGTGTGGATCTAGATTTGCTAAAAATCGGATCCACTTTGCTGTTACAGTTATACATTCCAGTTTGACCGCATGAAGATCCACAATATCAAATCCACAGTGTATCCATCCTGTGGACATACCTTTAGGGACCTCTTGAGACTGCTTTAGATCAGGCATATACACATACTTGATATCGTGACAGCTCCAAATTCAACTGTATGTAACGTTATTGTGTAGTGTGTCCTGTTTTCCTCAACATGACACATAATAGCTGTTGCACCTGACGTATATCACTGCCACTATATTTTTGCATAGAACAGTGGTAGTTTTTCTGTTTAATTTTACAGTGTGTAATTTCCAAGCAGTGTCTACCATCTAGATTTTTCTTTTAGTTGCAAGCATCCGAAATACCTTTCCTGTGTTCTCTCATGTGCTTATACTATAAACAGTGATAAGCAGGGTGTTCTAGTGGTGATAGATAATCAGTCCTCACCTCTCCTGTGTTCTCTCCTGTCCTTATACTATAAACAGTGATAAGCAGGATGTTCTAATGGTGATAATCAGTTCTCTCCTGTCCTGTGTTCTCTCATGTGCTTATACTATAGTGATGAGCGAATCGAAGTGGCAATATTCGTGATTCGCACGAATATTGCCCGCTTTGGCTCGGCATCCCGAGGCAGCGCGGATTCGTGATTATTCGTGCGTCACTGCAAGTTTGAAATGCCCGTTTTTTTCAGCCAATCAGCATCAAAGGGAAGCCTGTGGGAACGCCTGCTGTGATGTAACAGCCCCTATACCTCCCCAGCAGTGATTGGCTGGCAGTGACATGTGACCTAAATTTACATAAGGTAGGGACCTGCACAGTGTCGGACTGGCCCACGAGACGCCGACCTGAGGTCTGATGGGGGCACGAGACGCCGACCTGAGGTCTGATGGGGGCACGAGGCGCCGACCTGAGGTCTGATGGGGGCACGAGACGCCGACCTGAGGTCTGATGGGGGTACGAGACGCCGACCTGAGGTCTGATGGGGGCACGAGACGCCGACCTGAGGTCTGATGGGGGCACGAGACGCCGATCCCTGTACTGTGACATCACTGTGTTTATTATCCCTGTACAGTGACATCACTGTGTTTATTATCTCTGTACTGTGACATCACTGTGTTTATTATCCCTGTACAGTGACATCACTGTGTTTATTATCCCTGTACAGTGACATCGCTGTGTGTATTATCCCAGTGCAGGAAGAGGTAAGTGGTCTGTGTTTGTGTGTTTTCTATTTTTCAGGGTCGTGAATGCAGAGGACTACGTCGGATTCGGTGGACTACGTCGGACCAGCTTTTTTTTTTTTTTTTTTATAAAATGGTCAAACAGGGGTCTGGGGGAGTGTTTATTTCAATAAAATGTTTTATACTTCTGTGTGTGTGTATTTTTTTTTACAATACTACAGTTTTAGTAATTATGGCTATCTACAGACGGCCCTGATTACTAATACTGGGCTTAGTGCTTGCCGGTATGGCAGGCCAGCACTAACCCCAACATCTATTACCTCGGCACCCACCGCCACCAGGGGTGCCGGGAAGAGCCGGGTACCCGCTGGACTGGACCTTCTAAATTGAGGGTCTGGCTCTGGTGCGGCTGCAGGCTGGTACCATTAGGCTGGGAAGGGCCAATAACCGTGTCCCTTCCCACCCTGGTAGTGCCAAGCTGCCGCTGCTGGTTGTATCTGGCTGGCGAAGGAAAAAAGGGGGGGACCCCACGCCATTTTTTTTTCAATTATTTAATTATTTTTGTAAAAAAAATGGTGTGGGGTCCCCCCCTTTTTTCCTTCACCAGCCAGATACAACCAGCAGCAGCAGCCTGGCACTACCAGGGTGGGAAGTGACACAGTTATTGGCCCTTCCCAGCCTAATGGTACCAGCCTGCAGCCGCCCCAGAGCCAGACCCTCAATTTAGAAGGTCCGGTCCTGCGGGTACCCGGCTCTTCCCGGCACCCCTGGTGGCGGTGGGTGCCGAGGTAATAGATGTTGGGGTTAGTGCTGGCCTGCCATACCGGCATGCACTAAGCCCAGTATTAGTAATCAGGGCCGCCTGTAGATAGCCCTAATTACTAAAACTGTAGTATTGGAAAAAAACAATACACACACACAAGTATAAAAAATTTTATTGAAATAAACACTCCCCCAGACCCCTGTTTGACCATTTTATTAAAAAAAAAAAAAAAAAAAAAAAAAAAGCTGGTCCGACGTAGTCCACCGAATCCGACGTAGTCCTCTGCATTCACGACCCTGAAAAATAGCAAACAAACACACAAACACAGACCACTTACCTCTTACTGCACTGGGATAATACACACAGCGATGTCACTGTACAGGGATAATAAACACAGTGATGTCACAGTACAGGGATAATAAACACAGTGATGTCACCGTACAGGGATAATAAACACAGTGATGTCACAGTACAGGGATAATAAACACAGTGATGTCACAGTACTGGGATAATACACACAGTGATGTCACTGTACAGGGATAATAAACACAGTGATGTCACAGTACAGACATAATAAACACAGTGATGTCACAGTACAGGGATAATACACACAGTGATGTCACTGTACAGGGATAATAAACCTCAGATCAACACATTGTGCCCCCATCAGACCTCAAACCAGCGTCTTGTTCCCCCATCAGACCTCAGGTCAGCGTCTTGTGCCCCCATCAGACCTCAGATCAGCGTCTTGTGCCCCCATCAGACCTCAGGTCAGCGTCTTGTGCCCCCATCAGACCTCAGATCAACACAATGTGCCCCCATCAGAGCTCAGGTCAGCGTCTTGTGCCTCCATCAGACCTCAGGTCAGCGTCTTGTGCCCCCATCAGACCTCAGGTCAGCGTCTTGTGCCCCCATCAGACCTCAGGTCAGCGTCTTGTGCCCCCATCAGACCTCAGGTCAGCGTCTTGTGCCCCCATCAGACCTCAGATCAACACAATGTGCCCCCATCAGACCTCAGGTCAGCGTCTTGTGCCCCCATCAGACCTCAGGTCAGCGTCTTGTGCCCCCATCAGACCTCAGGTCAGCGTCTTGTGCCCCCATCAGACCTCAGGTCAGCGTCTTGTGCCCCCATCAGACCTCAGGTCAGCGTCTTGTGCCCCCATCAGACCTCAGGTCAGCGTCTTGTGCCCCCATCAGACCTCAGATCAGCGTCTTGTGCCCCCATCAGACCTCAGATCAACACAATGTGCCCCCCTCAGACCTCAGATCAACACAATGTGCCCCCATCAGACCTCAGACCAGCGTCTTGTGCCCCCCTCAGACCAGCGTCTTGTGGCCCTCCTCAGACCTCAGATCAGCCCACCCAGCCACTTTAAAAAAAGCATACTTACCTGTTCTGGCCGCCGCTGTCCTCAGGCTCCCCTCTCCACTGTGTTCCCTGCCGGCACGCACTATGACCTGACGCTGCGTAAGTATGCTTTTTTTAAAGTGGCTGGGTGGGCTGATGTGAGGGGGGCGCGGGGCCCCCCATGAAATCATTGGAGCGGGGGCCTGGAGCAGTAGCTCCAGGTGCTCCAATTATAATCCGGCCCTGGCAGCGCGGCAGATATTAGAACATGGCAACCGCATTAAAGTGATGCGCGCGCCATGTTCTATGTATCGGACGGCAAGAAAACTCGGTATCGAGCTTCAGTACCGCACTAGGTACCGAAATCATACCGAGTTTTCAATATATCGTGCGACACTACTTTCAACTACCTCATCCCCCAACACCTGTGTCTCGCCATTGTCCACCACCTCCTCAGACAACACTGGTAAATCCCCACTGTCAGCAGACTGAGACTGCAAAAGTTCTTGCGAATTGGGGCAGAGAATGTTCTGGGGTAGCACATCAGAGAAGGGGTGACTATGGGGTTCCAGGGAGTACGTAACCACATGCAATCTCCATCCAAAAAGTCATACTGAGACTCACCACCATGCTTTACACTGCAATCTTATTGAAAGACAGACAATCAGGGGTTCACCGCCAGGTTGTCAGGCAGCATTTTTAAGTGGGTCACCATTACCGTGTCCCTGAAAATTGCCTTGGGGTCATCACCAGACTATTGGCCAGATTTAGAAAAAAATGGTGCAATTAGGGAGCCTCAGAGGCATCCCTACATGCTGCCCCTGGTGTTTCCTATCCATTTCCAAGGTGTTTCCATCTTTTTCTGAGGTTTTCACATGTTGGGGCAAACTTGACTGTGCAGAACCTTTGGCCCCTGCAAAAATATTCGGGTCTCCCATAGACTTTAATGGGATTCGTGATTCGGCTCGAACCCACGAATCCCACGGAAAATTCGGGCCGAATACCGAATCCCCGAATCTTTTAGGATTCGCTCAACTCTAACTATAAACAGTGATAAGCAGGATGTTGTAGTGGTGATAGATAATCAGTCCTCACCTCTCCTGTGTTCTCTCATGTCCTTATACTAATAAACAGTGATAAGCAGGATGTTCTAATGGTGATAATCAGTTCTCACCTCTCCTGTGTTCTCTCATGTGCTTATACTATAAACAGTGATAAGCAGGATGTTGTAGTGGTGATAGATAGTCAGTCCTCACCTCTCCGGTGTGCTTTCCTGTCTTTATACTATAAACAGTGATAAGCAGGGTATTCTAGTGGTGATAGATAATCAGTTCTCACCCCTCTTGTGTTCTCTCCTGTCCTTATACTATAAACAGTGATAAGCAGGATGTTCTAGTGGTGATAGATAATCAGTTCTCACCTCTCCTGAGTTCTCTCCTGTCCTTATACTATAAACATTGATAAGCAGGATGTTGTAGTGGTGATAGATAATCAGTCCTCACCTCTCCTGTGTTCTTTCCTGTCTTTATACTATAAACAGTCATAAGCAGCATGTTCTAGTGGTGATAATCAGTCCTCATCTGTCTTGTGTTCTCTCTTGTCCTTAAACTATAAACAGTGATAAGCAGGATGTTCTAGTGGTTCTCACCTCTCATGTGTTCTCTCATGTCCTTATGCTAGGTATCTGCATGCTCCTCCAAGGTTCTTAGTTATAGTGCCTAAAATTGAGCTGCACATGCTTAGTAGTAAGCTCTTTCTCTAAAGACCAGAGCTAGACGTTCCCGTCTGGGCATGCCAGCAGTTATCACAGAACTGCTAATTTCAGAAATTGTATTCCAATAAATGTGGTTTTAGTTCTAATTAGCCTTCCTCACATGATAGTAAGATAAAGAGTATAGGATAGTACGAAAAAGTCTGTAAATTTGTTATTACTAAATTATTGGCCATTTAGGAAGGAGTTGTTGCGTGATAAAATACAGGAGTCGGAGTCAGAACTTTGGCTTGCCAACTTTTCATTGCATTGATAATAACTTCTATGTGCTTTTCTTTCAGCTGCTAAGCTGAAATTAATCCCTTGTATATTTGCCCACTTAGTACTTGTTCACATCTGCATTGGAGGCTCTGTTCGGTGCATGCGCCACAGATTCTGCATGCAGGAATTTTTTCTCTGCTAAAAAAATAAATAAATCAGCATCCCGAATGGAAATTAAATGAGCCCTATTCTAGTCAATGGGATTTGCATGGCTGTGTTTGGGAAGTGCCTAATGGAGCAGAACAACGGAAATAATAGCGTTAATGTGAACTCAACCATGTCCTGTTCATATAATGAACAAAAATGCCTGATATTATGTTATCAGTATAGTTCTTTGTACTTCAAATTACAAAGTTTAATTTTTTTGTGTGAAGCCTGAACATTTATGTGCAACTTGTAGACCTACACTCGTGTCATGCATTATTAGTTTTAGCTCTACTTTACTGTGGTGCCAAGTGCTGTAACCCAGTTAGTATGCTCATAGAGTTCAGTGAACAATCTGTTCAGGGAATAAAAAAAAAACAAAACACAATGGTCATAATAACTTGTGGGGGCACTTCCCATTGATGAGGGAAATGGTAATATTCAGTTTAGTCTATTTCCAGGAAGAAGAACAGAGGAATGTCACAATGCAGGGTTCTAAAAAGTGCTCCAAAGTTGTTGTTTTTTTGCAGAGGAAAAGTATTTACGAAAATATGAGCAAGAGCACTGACAGGTCCACTTTAAAGAGGTTCTCGTTTTACAGATACCCCTTTTGATCTGAGATGTATTACATGGTCTTTTTATCCACTCTTTTTCTCATAATTGTCCTGGAGTTCCTGGAGTAATTTTTACAGGTGTTGTCCACTGTTTTGGAGATGATCTTAAATCTTCCATTTGCTGACTGTATAGCAAATTTTAATAGAAAAGGCAGTGCTTCCAGTGTAAGATTATTATAAGAGTCTACTATGTTGCTAAATCGAGTATTGCTACAGCCATAGAAGGCACGTGCAGCAGAAGAGATCTGCTTGGGGTCTCCCAGCCAAGCCTTGACTTGATGGAGCTTCATTATTCAGGCCCACCCCACAGTTTGTGAAGCACTTCTCTGAAGGATTCTACAGATAACGGTGTATACTGTAATTGCATTTTACTTTCATATTTACTATACATAAATACAGTAAAAGCCCATTGTTTATGCCTGTGGTAAAATTATATACGTGTTTCACTTCTAGTGTTCCATGCCATCCTGCGTTACTGCGTTCCATGTTACCTGCGCCTTTGATCACCATCTAGAGATGCACACCACCTTGGCAGAGAATGATGAGGTGAAGTTCAAGTCCTATTGTCTGGAACACAGCAAAGGAGCCACCAAACCAGAGGATCAGTGCAGCCAAAGACCATCCTCATCTGTTGCTTCAGCAGATGCTGACCAATTACAGCAGGATCTTGAAAAGGTCACCTTGAGAAAACAGAAGCTCCTGCAACTGGAGGAGGATTTCCATGAACTTGTCAAGTCAGAGGATGTGGCGGAGAACATAAATGTGAACAAGAATGTGGTTGACTTTATTTACCAGTACTGGAAGCTGAAGAGGAAGACAAACTTTAATAAGCCTCTTTTAAGTCCTAAAACAGATGAAGTGGATGATTTAGCTCAGCAGGAGCAAGACGTACTATACAGGAGACTGAAGCTATTTACGCATCTGAGGCAGGACCTGGAAAGAGTAAGTCGCTAACATTCAATGATTACTTGGATTTCAATGTTTTACACTATTCATCAAGCCAAATATGCCAATCACTTACCATAATCACTAAAGGTTTCATTGACTATTTTGCTCATTTTCAAACACGCTTATAGATGCAGTTTTAGACTTGTAGAACCTAAGTTTGTGTAATTTGTTCTTGTTTCACATTTCTTATCCAGGACTTTTTCTTTAGGACCTCCATTTATGAAATGAGGTTATGATGAGGCCAACATGTCAAAACAAGGGGGAAGAAACAGAAATGTCTCACTTATTAGTTTATGATAAAAAGAACACCAAGTTCGTTATGTGGTTAAATGCTGTGAGAGATTGGCTGACTATTAGAATAGGGGATATTGAACAAATGTGTTCACTTTGTGGTGGTTGTCACAGTCTAGGGATCAATGGAGTATGAGATCTATTACTCCTGGTTTGCCCTAAATACTTTCTAGGTTCCGGTTGTTAAGCCCTAAACTGGAGAAAGTGGAGCACTTACCCTGTTTAGGGTGAATGCTGGAACCTATCCCTATGCCATCTGTTGCACCCTGCACTGGTTTGGCTTTTAATCCTGTGCGTTTCCTCAGGCTGGCTCATTATAGGGAGACAACTGGCAGTGTGGCAGCATCCTTGTCAGTGCTACAGGCAATTGCTCAATGGCTATGTTTTAGTTTCTTTCCCCCTTCTTTTGACATATGAATATCTACAGTACATGGGGAAGCCCAGTCACTAAGGCATCTAGGACGTTTAAACACATTTATGATCTTGAGGCCATTTGAAGACTACATATATAGTAGAAACCTTTAATGCGTGTATGACTAGTTAGAAAGGGTGTTCATGTAGCATTGCTCGGCAAGAAAAATCAGCAGCACAGTAGCCCCTCCATTTTTAGGAGGAGATAGTGGTGGTTGGATCCTCTTGATAGACAAGTACAGGTGCATTTCAATAAATTAGAATATCATCGGAAAATTTATTTCAGTAATTCAATTGAAAAGTGCAACTCATATTCTATAGATTCATTCTATTTCAAGCATTTATTTCTTTTAATGTTGATAATTGTGGCTCACAGCTATTGAAAACCCAGTCAGTATCTCACAAAATTAGAAAATATAAGTACAATTTAAAAAATGATTTTTAATACGGAAATTTAATACAAATGCTTGAAATAAATCACTCTGTCTGTAATATGAGTTTCACTTTTTGAAACGAATCACTGAAATAAAATAACTTTTCAATGATTTTCTAATATATTGAGATGCATATCTACCATTATGTAGACCACTTTTTAAGGGGCCATAATGGCTGCCAATCAGAAAAAAAACACTTAAAAAAACCCTCTTATAGCTCTGTTGGAGGTAATAACTCCTTTAGGCACCCACGCTAGTTCGCTAGATTGATTTTCTTCTGTTTTGTTTTTTAAATCTCTGCATTTCAGTAGTTGTACCTTCTTTATTTTGCCATCTACATAGCCGTGAGAGGGCTTATTTTATACAGGACAAGTTATATTTTTATTTGAGTTTTTGTAAATTCTTTTTGATGGGCCAGTGCCATCATCATAGTGTATTATTATGTCACTGAGCGTTAACAATGTGCTTTTAGTGATGTAATAGTTCATCACAGAGTGTTAAAGAGGACCTACCACCTCTCTTGACTTGTCTGTTTTAGTAGCTAATTGCATTTCCCATGCAATAACCAGTTGAGGGTGTGTCCCTGCACTGTCTGACACTGACAGCACTGATTTGACAGTGCTAGACTTTGCAGGGACACACCCCCAACCGCTAACTTCCATTTGGTCCTCTTTAAGGGGAAATTTCCCACCAGAGAAGAGCCCTGCATTACATGAAATCAGTAAGAATTTGTTTTAGCCTCTTAATAGCAGGGCTGTGGAGTCGATAAGCCCCGACTCCTCAATTTCCCCTAACTCTGACTCCCGACTCCCTTATACATGGCGCATGTTTAAGCGATAACTTTAACCCCTTCACGCCCAGCGCCGTAATAGTACGGTGCTGCGTGAAGGGGCTTGACGCCCGGCGCCGTAGTACTACGGCGTGTTGATCGGGCGGGTGCAGGAGCTGCGCCCGCCCGATCAGCTGCAGGGGGCAGGCTGTTCCCAGTAGCCGGACTCCTGCTGCGTACGCCCGCATCGGTGAAAACACCGATGCGGGCGTATTAACCCTCGATGTGCCGCAGTCAACGCTGACCGCGGCACATGCGTTGCGGGCGTGGGCAGAGAGAGTCCATCGGGTCCCCACGCTGCTGTGATGGGGATCCGATGGCTTGGATGGCAGCCCGATGCCTTCCTTAGGCATCGTGGCTGCCATCCCTGCGAGCCTGCATTACATTGAGTAATACACTTACAGCCAATGCATTACAATGCAGAAGCTAAAGGGGATCAGACCCCTAAAAGTGGAAAAAAAGTAAAAAAAATAAAGTTTTACAAAAAATAAAAGTTTCAAGTAAAAAAAAAAAAGCGCACTTTTCCCAAAATAAAGTTTAAAAAAATTATAAAAAAGGGAAAAAACAAAAATATACATATTAGGTATCGCCGCGTCCGTATCAACCGGCTCTATAAAAATATCACATCATCCACCCCGCCAGGTGAACGCAGTAAAAAAAAAAAAAAAACAGTGCCAAAACAGCCATTTTTTGGTCACCTTCCCTCACAAAAAGTGTAATAGCAGGTGATCAAAAAGGCGTATTTAACCCAAAATGGTACCAATCAAACTGTCATCTTGTCCCGCAAAAAATGAGACCCTACCTGGGACAATCGCCCCAAAAATAAAAAAAAATATGTCTCTCAGAAAATAACACAAAAAAAAGATTTTATTCTGTTCAAAAATAAATCTGTGTAAAATTTTATAAAAATGGTAGACATATTGGGTATCGCCGCGGCCGTAACAACCTGCTCTATAAAAATATTACATGAGATGGCCTCCCAGGTGAATGCTGTAAAAAAAATTTAAAAAAAAAACTAGGCCAAAACAGCCTTTTTTTTTTTACTCTTGCCTCACAAAAAGTGTAATACCACACGATCAAAAAGGCATATTTACCCCAAAATGGTACCAATCAAAACTTCACCTCATCTCGCAGAAATTGATATCCTACCTACAGTAAGACAGTCGCCCAAAAAATAAAAAAAATATGGCTCTCTGAAAATGGCAGAACAAAAACAAGATTTAATTCTGTTCAAAAATGCAGCTAATGTGTAAAATGTAACAAAAATAAAAATGTTAGACATATTGAGTATCGCCGCGTCCGTAACAACCTGCTCACAAAAAGTGTAATACCAAGCGATCAAAAAGTCTTATGTACCCCAAAATGGTACCAATGAAAACGTCACCTCATCCCGCAAAAAATGAGCCCCCACCTAAGACAATAACAAAAAAAATAAATAAAAACAATGGCTCCCGCAAACCAATCCATCAAAATCTGTGCTGCAAAATCCATATGGCACTCCTTCCGTTCTGAGTCCTGCCATGTGCCCCCTCAGCAGTTTACCACCACATATGGGGTGTTGCCGTATTCAGGAGAAAATAGGGAACAAATTATGGGGTGCTTTTCTCCTGTTACCCCTTTGAAAATGAAAAATTTGGGGCTAAAGCAACATTTTATTGGTAGAAAATGAAACTTTTCATTTTCACAGCCAAGTGTTTCCAAATTCCGTAAAATGCTTAGGGGGTCAAAGTGGTCAGTACCCCCCTTAATATATTCCTTGAAGGGTGTAGTTTCCAAAATGGGGTCACTTTTTGAGGGTTTCCACTGTAGGGGTACGTCAGGGTCTCTCAATTACAAAATGGTGCCTAAAAACCATTCTAGCAAAATCTGCCTCCAAAATCCGTATGGCGCTCCTTTCCTTCTGAACACTGCTACGCCACAAACCCATAGACGTTTACAGAAATACCCCATATGTGGTGGTAAACTGCAGAATCAGATTAATGTATATTGAGGTTTAGTTTGCTGTTAACCCTTGCTGTGTTGCAAGAAAAAAATTATTAACATGAATAATCTATCAAAAAAGTGAAATTTTGAAATTTCACCTCCATTTTTCTTTAATTCTTGTGTAACACCTCAATGGTTAACAAAGTTTGTAACATTAGGTTTTTTTATAATTTGAGGGGTGTAGTTTCTAAAATGGGGTCATTTATGGATGGTTTCCATTACGTAAGCCCCTCAAAATCACTTTATATCTGAATTGGTGCTTTAAAAAAATGGTTTTGGAAATTTTGTGGAAAATTTGAAAAATTGCTTCTACATTTCTATGCCTTCTAACATCCGAAAAAAGGAAAATGACATTTATAAAATGATGCCAACATAAAGTATTTTATACACTATGTATTTTGAAAGTAGAGAAATTGAAATTTGCAAATTTGCAAATGTTTCCAAATTTTTTGTAAATTTGGTATTTTTTGTAAATAAAAATTAAATATTTTGCCACAAATTAACTATTGTTGTGAAGCATAATATGTGACAAGAAAACAATCTCAGAATGGCTTGGATAAGTAAAAGCATTCCAAAGTTATTACCACATAAAGTGACACATGTCAGATTTGCAAAAAATGGCCTGGGCAGGAAGGTGAAAACAGGCCCGGGTTTGAAGGGGTTAAACAAACTTTGCCTAAGATATGTCATGACAAAAAAAAGTTTGTAAGATATGTTTTACTAGATATCTTTACTCTGAACCTTCAGTATCAGGCTTTTCTCTGGGTTCAGCTCACTAAGGGCCTGGTGCATGAAAACTGTCTAGGTCTAAGACTAAGTTTATTTGTTGCCCATAGCAACCAATCAGAGCTCCCCTTTAATTTCTCCAGAGCACTATATGAAATGAAAGGGGATCTCTGATTGATTTCTATGGGCAACAAAGAAACGTCTACACCTTTCATTTCTGCCGAGCACGATATGAAATGAAAGGGGAGCTCTGATTGGTTTCTATGGGCAACAAAGAAACTTCTACACCTTTCATTTCTGCATAGCACTATATGAAATGAAAGGGGAGCTCTGATTGGTTTCTATGGGCAACAAAGAAACTTCTACACCTTTCATTTCTGCAGAGCACTATATGAAATGAAAGTGGAGCTCTAATTGGTTTCTATGGGTAACAAAGAAACTTCTACACCTTTCATTTCTGCAGAACACTATATGAAATGAAGGGGGTGCTCTGATTGGTTTCTATGGGCATCAAAGAAACTTCTACATCTTTCATTTCTGCAGAGCACTATATGAAATGAAAGGGGAGCTCTGATTGGTTTCTATGAGCAACAAAGAAACTTCTACACCTAGACAGTTTTCATACATAATGCCCTAGGTGTTTTACATCATACTGCTTCACAGTCGAGAAAGTAAAACTACTAGCAGTGCTAGATAACTACAGCTATAGTACTTTTTTCACGTGTGTTTCTGTATTTCTGAATTTGAGATGTTAAAAAACAGTTTTCCCCCTTATATTCTATGTATAGCATATAGAAGCCATCAGAGCAGCTAACCTCTCCAAACATGAGCTCAGAGGAAAAACAAACTAAATCATAAAGCATACAGAAAGAACAGGCACTGGACAATTGATTTATGCACAGTTTATTGAAAGTTTAGATATACTAAGAAGTACTTGCCTTAAAGGGGTTTTCTCAGCACATTGATTCACTGGCTGACAGGCAGTTTGCACTCACTCTGTCTCCTCAGGCTGTGGGTGGGTCTCCAGCAGTTATTACCATATATTAACTTACTCTGACAGAGCAGGAGATTGTGATTTCTAACACAATTACAGGTAAAACCATGCTTCTCAGTCTTTCTGATCTGCATGTTACCTTAGAAACCTGTGTGCAGTGAGAGACCTGCTGAACTGTCTATAGTTCATGACTGACCAATGTATTTATAAAATGTCTTCTTTTAACTGTCTGTTTATTTTGAAAGCTAATCTTTGTAACTATTGAGAACACCTCTTTAATCCTGTTTTCTCTAGCAGATCTGAGATGAGTGCAGCCATTCCTCCCCAGTGCCTTTTTCCTCTGATCTGTAGCAGAGGAGCTTCACTACTGAGCATCTACATAAAGTGCAGCACACATTCCTGTCAACTAAAAGCCTAGATCCTTATATCAGGAATAGAACAGACATTTATAGGACATTTCATCATTTTCCCAAATTCTTATGAAAATATGTTTAGCACATACTGCATTGAACTAACTACCAATTTATTATATATTTTTGGAGTCGGAGTTTCCATTTTATAACGACTCCAACTCCACCAAAATGGACTCCGACTCCACAGCCCTGCTTAATAGTCACCTGTTCCTCATTCTCCTGCACACTGACAGGGAGGGGGGGTGCTTTAGCTGCTCATATCTCTGCAGCCCAGGCACTCAGAGCTGAGCTCCTCCCAGTGCTGATCTGTCATTGTTTATAATACAGAGAAGAAGACCTGCACATGGCAACACTGATATTCTAATATATTGAGATGCATTTGTGGTAGTTATTATCAGGTAAAACTGAAAATGTTAAAGCACAAAAGCATTTATACAGCAGGGTGTACTGTACCATTAGGGTATAAAAAATGAAATGGCAGTTACACTTTAAACACTCCCCTACTGAAAGGATTGTACTTACCTGCTGGTGGTGTGATAAACTGCAAGCCTAGAAAGTGGTATATACATTACTTACAAACTTCTTATACATATTAATTATTGTAAACTATAAATGGGTAAAAGATTTAAATTGTTCCTGCTTTATTTTCATTTTTTGAAAATGAAAGGAGGAATCTAATTAGTTGCTATGGGGAACAAAGCCAGTTCTGCTTTACACCAGTTTGATAAATGACTCCATATATTTTTTAAGGTGTGCAACTTTATTTTATTGTGTTTTAACATTTCTGTCTGCAGGTTAGGAACTTATGTTATATGATCACACGGCGTGAAAAGATGAAGCACTCCATGTGTCAACTTGATGAGCAAATTTTCCGGCTGCAGATGAAACTCATTGAGAAAGACCTTTGCCACGGTAAGAAAGAGAAGCCAAAAACATTAAGTTATGTAATATTTTGTGTACTTTACCTTCAGAAATGTATAATCATATTGAAAGACTGTACTGTGTGCCTGTAGTAATGAAGCCATAAATCATTTCAGTCGTGTTTTATGTATTTATCTTAAACAAGCAGTCTTATTTTTCCTGCATTCTTCACTCTCTCCTTAATACATATATTATTTTTTGAACTGGAAAGAGATTTTCAGGTGCTCATAAAAGAGTGTCAGCCATGGCATCACTGTCTTTGGAATTTCACTGATCATATTTCAAATGTTAATGTATAGAAATAACATGTGCAAAACTCTGTTCTATAAGTAAAGCTAGCTATGTGTGCAAAAACCTAATGTTATACTTTCTGTACTGATATTAAGACACACCGTTTGAGGGTTTCTTCTCATTCCATTTTGATGCTGTCACAAATTGAAGCAGAAATGCAAGGCTGAAACATGAAGTTCTTTTGCAGTTGTGGCATTGCACCACTATTACTTTAACTAGACTTATCTGCATCTTTTCCAAACTGAATCTGTTCAAATATTAAATTTAATAATGTGATTTTGTCCCGAGTGATCATGCTTTAGCATGTCTGCCTCTGTGCCCAGTCAGCACTTACATGCAGGAGGCATGGAGATCAGTGTGACGCTACATCTCCTAAAACCGCACTGAAAAGTCAGCACATACAGAATGCACAGACCAGTACTGTCAGTCAGGAGGGTTATATAACTCTGCAGCTAATCCTCTACTATATAGCTGTACTTCTGGTCCTCTAGCAGAATTCTATGCAGACAAGGATATACATGGTACCAGGGAGGCTGGGGAGAGGTCTGAGAGCAGCCAGGAGGAATCTTTAATTCCAAAAAGTATTTATTAGATTGATTGCAAAAATGGAGAAATCTTAATTACATTACAGGGAGGCATATATAAAGCAAACATATTTCTCCTATGAGTACATTTGCATACAAAATACAAAGTATACATAAATCTATTGTATGAACAGAACAATTACTTAACAATAAGATGTTATCAAAAGACATGAGTTGTCTAATTCTGTCTAAACTATACCCAAAAGAGAGGGTCTCCTGGACTCCCCCGGTCAGGGGCAAGGGAGGGTGAAAAGGGGGTAGGAGTATATTGAATGGTCCCCCACAGTTTAGACTGTCTAGTTATAAAAATAAGTAATATTGTAAATTAGGAGAGTTGGAGCAATTCAGCCAGGAGTTCCATACTTGCGAATAACATTCCCTGGTATCATTTAGCGTAGCGTTTAGTTTCTCATACAGTGCAATAGTATTGACCCTATGAATAACTGCTGACATTGAGAGAGAGGGTGTACGCCACTTGGAAGCTATGTGAATCCTGGCTGACATCAGAATAAATTGAAGGAGTTTATATTCTGTATAATTGAATGCCGGTGGTTTAAGGCCTAAAGTGAGGAAAATTGGCTTCTACCTCACAGGGTTTTTTTTTTGCCTTCCCCTGGATCAACTTGTAGGAAAACAGGCTGAACTGGATGGACAGATGTCTTTTTTCGGCCTTACAAACTATGTAATAGATATATAGGAGCTGACAGGGGAAGATCCTTCCCGAATACCTCATATAACCCTCTTTTAATATTAGTCCAGAACCTACGGACCACCGGGCAGGTCCACCATATATGAATGGTGTTTCCTATGGTCTGGCAACCTCTAAAGCAGAAGGAGGAGACTGTTGGATAGATAGTATGTAGTCTAGAGGGAGCAAAATAGGTCCTATGAAGAATCTATAGGGAGGTTTCCATTAAGGTGACCTGCCAGCTCCCTTTACTAATCATAGTACAGCATTCAATCCATTGTTCCGTGGTAAGAGTCTCTCCCAAGTCAACCTCCCATCCATGCATGAATGCTAATTTGGCATCGGGGGGTGATGCGTTTAGTATAGGGTAAATAGAAGAGAGTGAGCCCTTCTCTAAAGCCCTGTATTTACAGAGTCTTTCAAATGGTGTGTAGACTATTATATTAGTGGCTGGGACCTGGGATGTTAGGAAATGAAAGACCTGGGAGACTCTAAAGCGTTCCGAGGGTGGGGGAGAAAAAGTAGACATAAAGTATGCCCTGGACATGAGCTGAGAACGGAGCAGGAAATCACCAACATAGCATAGTCTGGTATGTTTCCACCAAATGAACGCAGTTGGCGGTAAGCCCGGTGGAAATAGGGGGTTTCTGAATAGTGGAAGTAGGGGGGAAACGGGACTTTGCAATTTATATTTGAATCTAACCTTCCTCCAAAGCTGTAGCATAAGGTAGGGGATTTTTGCTGCTGGATCAATCGTCCCCAAAAGGATGTCAGGTGACCAAATCAGTGCTAGCGGTGATGCAGGTAGTAGTAGATCAGACTCTAAGATGACCCATTGTGGGAGGTGGGAAAGAGCATTAAACTGTGATAGTCTGGCTGCAATATAGTATTTGTAAAGATGAGGGACTGAAAGTCCGCCTACACTCTTATGTAGGTGCATTATATGTCTAGCTATCCGTGGTCTCTTATAAGCCCATATGAAGTGTAAGATTGCTGTCTGTAGAGTCCGTAAAGCAGAACCTGTTATTGGCGTGGGAAGAGATCGAAATAGGTACAATATTCTTGGCAATGTGACCATTTTGACTGCATGTATTCTTCCTAGCCATGATAGAATAGGGTAGTTCCAGTGGAGCAAATCTTGAAGAAGCATGGGAATGAGGCGAGCGTAATTCTACTTAAAAGTTGAATCTAAGGTTTTAGGTATATTGACCCCTAAGTAAGGTAGGTACTGATCCCTATGTGTAAATCCAAAATTAAGAGAAATTAAATCCCTAACTTGTTGTGGTACGTTATAATGCAAAATCTCTGATTTCTTAGCATTGATCCGAAGGCCAGAAAAGCGACCAAAAGTACTTAAGCAATTCATTAAGTTGGGTAAAGTAGCCAGGGGGCACGTGATAGTAAGGAGCATATCGTCAGCTAAAAGGCTGACTTTATACTCGCGCGTGCCAATCCGAACCCCTGCTACATTTGGATTGGTGCGAATCATTATGGCCAACGGCTCAATGGCTAAGGCAAATAGGGCGGGGGAAAGGGGACAATCTTGTTGAGTGCCTCGATTAATATGGATGGGGACAGGGTTGTCAGTGGGCAATTTAAGAAAAGCTGTGGGAGTCGTATAAAGAGCCTGTATAGCACATACAAATGCTCCCGATATACCCATAGCAGACATGACCTGGTAGAGATAAGCCCAAGAGAGGCTATCAAAAGCCTTTTCAATATCTAAGGCTAATAAGGAAAAAGGTCTAGATTTTGTATTAGCCCACTGAATAATATTGCAGACCTACCGAACATTGTCCAGAGCCTGTCTGCCTGGGATAAATCCCACCTGGTCAGAATGGATCAAGGTAGGGAGGTAATGGTTAAGGCGCTTAGCTAAAATAGAGGTAAATATCTTTAGGTCTATGTTAAGGAGGGAAATGAGGCGATAACTCGTGGGACATAAAGGATCTTTATTGAGTTTAGGAATGACTGTGATAAGCACAGTAAGCATGTCAGGGGGTAGTGTACCTTTATGAAGAATATAGTTACACAGGCTCTGGAGATGGGGAATTAATATATCTTTAAATTTCTTAAAGTATGAAACAGAAAACCCATCTGGTCCTGGTGATTTTCCCAACTTAAGAGACGCAATAGCTAAGTCTATTTCCTCTTCCGTAATATCAAGGTTAAGGGATTCCTTTTCAGACGAGGGCAGTGTAGGTATAGGTAGGGTGGAGAGAAAAGAGACAGTGTCCTCCGGGGGGGATCAGAGGGCGGTGAGTACAGCTTTTGATAGAAAGCATGGAATTGCTGATATATTGTAGCCGGATTAGAAGTAACCTGCCCTCCCGTGTCTTTAATTTGATAGATGTTGTTAAAGCGCTGCCTGGCCCTTAGTTTAGCCGCTAACATTTTATCAGGCTTATGAGCTAATTTATAGAACTTTGCTTGTGTCCATCTCAAGGCCTTTTCGGTTCGGTGTAGTAAGATTGCATCAAGCTGGAGTTTCGTGTCTTTAATGGCTTTGGTGAGGTTTAGTGAGGGATTAGCTAATTCTTGACGAAACAATTTAGATTCCAGGTCGGACTGGACCTTAGAGCGTTCCCTCTTCAATCTAGACGCCTCAGCCACGACTACCCCTCTGATGACTGCTTTATGTACAGCCCAGTTTATTGCAGGCGTAGTATCTGAAGATACATTAGTAGTAAAATAGTCTCTAAGAGCTGTAGCTATACGATCCACAATAGAAGCATCAGTAAGGAGTTATTCATTTAATCTCCAAGTAAAAGGGCATTGAGACGGGGAGTCCAGATTGAAGTCCGCCAGCACCAAGTCATGGTCCGACCAGACACAGGGAACCTGTCTGGCATAAAAAAGATGTGGGAGGAGCCGCGTGGAAGCTAGAATCCAATCAATCCTAGTGTAGTGATGATGTACGGGGGAGAAGTAAGTATATCCCCTTTGAGGCCCATTATGTTCTCTCCAACAGTCAGCTATGCCCAATCTCTGCATAATCGTCCTAATGGAGTTCTTTGATTTGGAGGACAATTTGTCTGCCACGGGGGAAGATCTATCTAGTCGAGCATTAAATGTCATGTTGAAATCTCCACACCAGATAATTGATAAGGAGTGATGTTGTTCAAGCAGCTTCCCCAATGTGCGAAAGAAAGAGGCAGGCTGACTGTTGGGAGCATATGAATTAATCAGACATATAGAAGTATTATATAGAGAACCTACTATTATAATATATTTACCCTCGGGATCTAAAGTAGTGGACTCAATTCGAAAGGGTAAGGAGTTCTTAACAAAAATAGCTACGCCTCTGCTTTTGGATGGGAATGGCGCATGTGACAGAAGTGTATATCTACAGGTCGGAGTAAAGTGCGATTCCTGGATACAGATAATATCGGGTTTAAGTCTATCATATTGGAGAAAGGCTTTACGTCTCTTTTGAGGAGAGTTAAACCCCCTGACATTCTGAAAAATTATTCTACACGTAATCAGTAAGGTAAAAACAGCTGAAACCTAATGTTGGGTGATCACATCCAGGGCATGGAGAAAGAGAAAAGGATAGTTGACAACTAGGACCACATAGGACCAGCATAAAAGAGTCAGTAACTCGGATAGACATACTCAGAAGAACTAGAAAAACAATAACAGTCAGGAACCACGTGTTGATCCAAACATGTCGGCAACGTGTCCTGAAACGCACAAAGCATAGGAAACACATGGAGCTTCAGCTCCGCGACAGTCAGCTCAGAGTATCATTGCGTAAAATAAGGTGAGTCTAGAAAAGAAATAGAAGGGAGGGTTGAGGGGAGGGAAAAGAAAAAGGAAAATTTCCCATTACGAAATATTGGAACAAGGCAGAGTACATGAGAGTTGTGCAGGAGGCGAGCAGTGCAGCACCCTGACCATAGGGCTGTAGCAAACTATCAGTGAAGCGAGGTCGACCCCATCGAGGTAAACCTCAGCCTCCAGGCGCGCTCCCTCACCCGCCCCCAGACCCAATGCCATTAACAAGGTCATTGGTGCAACCAGGGTAATTCCCCGTAAAGTAGAATAGTCAAACCAATAATAATAGTAAAAAATAAAATGGTGTATCCCCCACGTCCCGATCCGCAACTGCAAGCCGGGTGCAAGAGGGTCACCTATCACGACCAGCAAGTACGGCTCGCCACACGAGGAGACACCATTATGTTTCTCACAGCATACAGTTGTACTGAGGAAGCCACTCCTGGAAGAGCCTGTAAATTGCATGCGGCTTGCAGAAGTTGGTCACGCATTTCAGGGTAGTGTAGCTTGAGTATAATGTCACGAGGAACATTAGGATTCCTTGGATGGCCCAGAGCCCTGTGTACGCGATCCATTCTGAACAAGTTAGAGTCCACCTGGGGCAGCAAGGCCTGAAACAGGTTGAGCACAGTAGGTTGCAAGGCAGTGATGGATTCAGGCATACCTCTGATTCTAATGTTGGCTCTCCGATTACGGTTTTCCAGGTCTTCCAGTTTATATTCCAACGCCTCCAGTCTCTGTGCATGACCGTCTAGACGGGTGTTGTCAACCTCCATGACGTCCGCTACGTCATCCATCCTTTCTTCTAAGTCAGAGACCCTAGTACCCAGGTCTTGTATTTGCTTGGTAAAGTCCACAACAGCCTTAGATAATTCCGTAGTGAAAAGTGATTTAATATTATTGTACATCTCAGTAGGGTCAAAGACCGGAGCAGGAGACGCAACAGCTTGCTCAGGTTCAGAGGGTAGCAGCGAACTAGTACTGCCTGTTGGCGAATCGGGACGCTCCATGTTTGACGGTTGTGGCGTACGGAAGACCTCTGGGAGAGTCTGGCAGGATGAGGAGAAGCCCTGCATTTTCTTCTTTTGAGACCTTGCAGGCATGCCTTGTTTGGGCGCGTATAGCAAATGCGTAATCAAAACATAAATGGGAAAAAATGAGCTGAAGCAGAAGGTTTAGAAAAACTGGGGGTCACCTCTAATAAACATCATGTCACGGGCAGAGCTAAACGTGTCCGAGGTTATTAGACATCATTAAATCAAGCACTGAGGCGCAGAAGGTAATAGCAGGTGAGGGCGGGGGCCAGTTTGCAGGCCCTATCTATGGCCGCTAGATGAGAAGAAGTAGGGTCCTGTAAGGTCCTCAATGAAGTATTACTAGGAGCACAGCTACAGTCCTCCAGTATGGGCCACAAGACCGAGCCAGGCGGAAGACAGGAATCCCCTGTCAGTACAGACACCTCACCTGCTCAGATGATGCCGATGTCTGGGGTCCTCCCCTGCCTGGTGATTCAGTGGGCGACTCCTCCGGTGGTCAAAACAAGAGCCCGTCCGCCGGCACCGAAAATCGAGGCTGCAGGCCTTTGGCTAGGCCTCAACCAAATCCCCGGCCAGCAAGAGGTTATACTGCCCCTGCTCTTTAATGGTGGTGTTTGGGGTCCCTCCAGTGTTGAGGGTTCAGCAGGTGTTCCTCCGGAAGGCTGGGATGAGGTGCCGCGAGCGTGCCGCTCCCGCCGGCGCTGGAAATCGAGGCCGAGGTCTCAGGCCTCGGACTAGGCCTCAACCTGATCCCGGGCAGCGGAGGGTCAGGGGGTCCCGGCGGGGTGCAATCGGCAGCCCACAGTCCGCCGAAGCCACAGGCGGATGTCCAGGGGCCCTCTGGCAAAGGTAAGGGCCGATGGCTGAAGATGAGGGCCAGGTCACCGGAGCTGTCGGCGAGTGTGTCCACTCGTCTCAGCCGCTAGCCACGCCCCCCGCCAGGAGGGATCTTTATTGGTGATGATGTCATCCTGTAGTTCACACACAGAGATTGCTGGGAGACTGACTACTCCTGTCTACACATCAGAGCAAGCTCTGGGCTGGTGATCAGAATTGAAATCATATGAACAAGTTCCCGTAATGAAAAAGTTCAAAACTGAGCTGGAATTAAATAAATTATTCTGCTAGAATATTGCTGGTGAGGTAGCATTATGTGTAAGCAAAAAGAGTGCTTCTTTATTGATTTACTTTGAGTAATTTATCAACAGCTATATCGTATGAGGAAAAGGGTATTTAAAACATAACCTTTATTAAGGGCTCATTATAAAATGGAAACACAGCCTAATATGCCCACATACATGTATAAATAAATACACAAGCATTAAAAAGAAGAAAAAATCTCAGTTCTTACCACCTGCTTGGTCGTGCAGAATCATATAGCGATACATGGGGTAGTAAATCTCCTACTGCCAGATGTCAATCAACGTGGTGGATGCTCAACGGTGGGGCAAAAAAATCCAATGGATTAACTTAAGGGACAAACGAACTATCCCTAAAGTAGATCACCCTATAAATGAGAAAGGGAAAGGGACTATTGAGACCCTGCCTCACCAAATCGGAGCACCTGCCCCGACAGGGGCGACCCCGTCAGGAACCTGTCCCTGACTGGGCCCTATCCCTGAACTAAATGACCCTCAAAGTGATGTCCCTACATGCCATGTTTTGTCCCAAAGGGACTCCTCAGGGGAATTAGATATATATATGAGGGGATGAAAAATAAAGTATAGAGATAGATGCAGATAGGAAAAAGGAGAGATAGCCCTATCATAAAGTGACACAACTCCCTATATCTGTTTTTCGATGGGGTGGTCAGCATAACAAAGAAGGACACAAAATATATACAAAAACAGGGCCCACTTGCAAACCCAGCTAAGATCCCAAATGCCGGGCACAAAACAAGGGCTCAGAGAGGCGAAACAAACCTGCAGTGGCAGCGTATAGTCGCCAGTGGTCACAAAAAATAGCAAGGGGACCTGTATAAAAACAGGGGGCAACGGTCCTGTGACCCCCCGAATGGTCGCCTGTATGTACTGGAGGCGCATTTTTTGCCCCACCGTCGAGCATCCACCACATTGATTGACATCTGGCAGTAGGAGATTTACTACGCCATGTATCACTATATGATTCTGCATGACCAAGGAGGTGGTAAGAACTAATATTTTTTCTTATTTTTAATGCTTGTGTATTTATTTATACATATACTGTATGTGGGCTTATTAGGCTGTGTTTCCATATTATAATGGGCCCTTAATAAAGGTTATGTTTTAAGTATCCTTTTCCTCATACGATATAGCTTTTCAGTTGGGTTGAAGATCACTACGCACAGCCTTCGAATTAGCTGGTTGCGTATCTTTTTTTCTTAATTTATCAACAGCCAAGAGTGTTATGTAAGAAAATGATAGTTTAAAATAGCAATCTGAACTGGGCTTTGATAACGAGGTACCAGCCAGTACCAAAGCCCAGTTCAGATTGCTATTTTAAATTGTTTTTCAATACGCAGATATACATACAGTAGGAAGTAACTGTGGTCTTACACAGCTGTATACAGCATTAAAACGTAAGTATTTGAACGAATCGACTTCGGATCTATGATCTGAATATCAATTCGCTCAAGCCTTGCTATGAAGTTTCAAGAAATATACACTGCAGTTGCTTGCTATTTCCTACATCTCATGTCTGCATTCCTACATCTCCTTCCCATGTTTGGATGGTAATTACAGATATTAGATGCCAAGTTTATATATTATTTTTATTTCCCTGAAAATTGCATCTGGTGCATTGGCATAAGCCTTTGGCCAGCCCATGGCTTCTAGATCTGGAGCCTCATCTTTGCATGTAGAAAGGTAAACTGTGATGTGCTCACAACAAAGCATTTTGTACACAATAAAAATGTGGTAAATGTCACATTTTATAAATAGTATTTTTAACTAAATAGAAAAAAACAAGTTTGCATCTTATCTGACGGGTTTTGTGGCTATGGAACAGGCATTTAAAATATTAATTGTTATTTCAGAAGACCGGCTGGATTTGGAGCACTGCTGCTAACATGTTTGTCTCCTAGGAGTATAGTTAAGATCTATTCCCACTGCATCTTTCAAAAAAAATCTGCTTTTTTTTACTTTGGGAGTCAGCTGGTGATGTATCCAATTGTATGCCAAAGAGCTGCATACTTTGGGCCTTAAAATTGTCAGAGCATTTATATTTATGGTGGAGTTGGAGGGATTCGTAGTCAACCGAGCAAGTGTCTAGAAAACAGCTATTTGAAGTATATGGCCAGCTTTAGTTTTGTCTAGCCAGGCCGGTAGTTATTAGGGTTGCTGAGAGTCTTGGAAAAAGAAATATGAAATATATGCATATGGCGCAGAATAATATCATACCAGGGTTTTATGTAAGAAAAGTTGATAGTGGACTATGGACTCTCTGATGTTTGACTTTAAGTAAAACTAGATCACAGAAAACAAAAAGGATATAGTTAAATGTACATAGTTAATATGGTTGAAAAAAATACGTAAGTCCACTAAGTTCAACCAAGGAAAGGTAGGGACGTGAATCCCAGAAGGAAGTGAGACCCAGATTTCTACACATTTTCATAAGCATTAATGTCATTTACTTTTAAGAATTCATTTAAACCCTTTTTAAAACTATCCATTGTCACTGTTATGACCACATCCTGAGGTAGTCTATTCGACAGATTCACAGTTCTTACAGTAAAGAAGCTTTGACGCCTCTGGAGACTGAACTTTTTCTTCTCCAGTCAGACGCAGTGCCCCCTTGTCTTTTGAGGGCATTTTACATGGAACAGCTCTTCATCATAATTTTTGTATGGCCCATTTTATATATTTGTATAGGCTATTCATTTCCCCCTTAGACGTCTCTTCCAAGACTAAAATTTTATTCTTTTAATCTTTCTTCATAACTAAGATCCCCCATCCCCCTTATCAGTTTAGTCGCTCTCCTCTGTACTTTTCTCCAGCTGCAGTGCGTTCTTTCTATAGAATGCTTTGTAAAGTTTGGTAGTATTACATCCCTGCTCCGCGAGTCCATCCCTCGTTTAATCCTTGACAATATCCTGGTGGCCTTAGAAGCAGCTGATTGACATTGTATGCTGTTATTTAATCTACAAGGACACCCAAACTCCTTGTCTACATTTATCCACAGTGAACCTCATTTGCCATGTTGATGCCCAATCACTCAGAGTGTCCAAGTCAGCTTGTAGTTTTTGGACATCTTCCTCAGACTGCACAGTACTACATAGCTTGGTGTCATCTGCAAAAATAGAAACGGTGCTATTAATTCCATCTTCAACATCATTAATAAATAATACGGGACCCTGAACTGAACCTTGGGGTACACCACTTAAAACCCAGGACCATTCTGAGTAGGAATCATTGACCACAACTCTCTGCACATGGTCCTTCAGCCCTGGCGCCACCAATATCAGCTGATTTCTCTTCTTTTGTATATACAGAGACAAAAAAAAACTTACCCGCTTAACATACCTTGGTTTTTTAGCATTTATATATTTAACATTTTTTGGGGGATTTGTTTTGCTCTCTTTTGCCACCTGCTGTTCATCTTGTATTTTTGCATTTTTACAGATTTTATTAAGCCCTTTGTAAACTTCAAAGGCTATAGCTGACCCCTCGGATCTGTATTTTTAAATGCCCTTTTTGTCATTTGTTTTCCTTTTACAGTAGCTGTAAGCCATGGCGGGGGTTTAATTTTTAATTTAATTTTAGCCATTTATACTTGTTGTAATTACTCTCCCACTCTATGCCCTGAAATGCTTCCCTCAACCTGGGGAAATCTTTTTAAAATTCAGTGTTTTTGCTCTCCCAGCCAGAGTTTGCTTTTTATAGGTCAGGGGGAACTATATTGTGGTCACTATTACCTAGTATTTCTCAGTCACATTTCCAACAAGCTCTGCATCATTAGAAATTACCAGATCCAACAGAGCATCACCCCTAGTATCCTCTTCTACAAACTAGCCCATAAAGTGGTCCTGTAGCAAGTTGAGGAATCTTCTCCCCTTCGCAGTTGAGGCCTTTTCATTTGACCTTGTCTTTCCTAAATAGTGTAAAACCCTGAATATTAATAGCCCAGTCATATGAAGAGTCCCACCGTGTCTCAGCCACACCAACTACATCTATGTGTTCCTCTAGTACCATGGCCTCCAGCTCCCCCATTTTGCTTGCTAGTCTTCTGATATTTGTGAAAATACATTTTAAATCATTATTTCTCTATCTCACATTTAGTTCCTATAAAGTGAATGTCTGTGATTTTTGGGTACCTTGGTTGATATTATTGGTATGTAACAGGTCCATATTACCAGCAGCTCTGTTTTGTATCGGTGCACAGTTTTACCCAGTCACCTGCCTACTTTCCTCACTAATCTCAGCCCCACTAAATCTCCACTGTCTCCTCCTACATCCCACTCACACTATCTACCCCCTTATTAGTATGACCTCACCTCCCTCCCCCTAGATCCTAGTTTAAAAGCTCCTCCAGCCAACCTAATTGTGACGAAACCCACACCTCGCAGCCCACCTGACGTCAACTACGTAGAGCCTACACAGTGCGGTTACGTCACTGGTTACCAAGACGTGACATTACACCTCCCTAGGAGCACGTAAGGTCAGTTTGGCACAGACGCCTTCTGTCCATGCAGGTACAGGGAGGCCCGGGAAATGAGAGGGGTTGGTCCGCGCAACTCCGGCGTAACCCCACACTCGCTCACAACCCTGACAAGCTGAGAGAGCCTTTTCACTCTCCCAGTGAAACAGCTTTCTCAGCCATGTAGACTGCCACCAGCTCCTTGTTTAATATAATCCAGGTCCGCTAACAGGATTATATCGGGGCAGGAACCACCCCCAAGTTACTATATCTATGCCGAACACGGACATGGGGATTCGAGATCAAGATACAAGAACAGCAATAGATTAAATTATATATTTAATTGCCTTAAGGGCACACTAGATATAACACGATATACAGAGAATATATACAGTGGTCTGAGGTGCAAATACAGGTGGTATGATACAAACAGTTAAACAGAGCAATAGTCAGTTACCAGGTGGATGAGTAGTCCAATGAATTATGATGAGTCCTGGGGTTGCTGTAAGGCCTGGCTGTAACCACATGGGAGGCAGTGATGTCAGCAGCTTGTCCACGGTCCCTCCAAATACATTACTCGATGTGACCCCCTTTCAGAGTAAGACACTGGCCTCTGTCCTGTGTGGACCTTTTTACCTGTAGCCAGCCTCTCCCCTCCCTCCGGGAGGAGTTTACCCTCCCTTCCCAGTTTTGGTAGCCAAAAGACCCACAAAACCCATTATGGCCCATAGCTCCAGACTGGAAGGTCACATGGAAATGGTTCTGGCACCAACGGATCCGCCTGGGTTCCGGCTACAGGTGGAGACCAAACATGACACATTTATCAGGTTCCTGCTTGGAGATCTCCATATCTCTGCTTTCTGCCATGTTATCACTAACCTATGATCATAGGCATTTCCCTTTTGGACCCTGTGTCGCAAATATATAACCAGTTTATGCCTGTGAGTGACGGGCAATTCATAATTCCTTATGATCTCCCAGTTCCGTGCTGTCTGGGATTTCAGTGATCTGGCCATCAAGCTGACGCCCCCCCCCCCCTGCTGAGGGGCTCTTCCTGTAAATATTAGGGGCACATTTATTAAGGTCAATCTTAATAAAGGCCCTGCACTGGCGGTGGTTCTGCTGAAGTTATGAAAAGGTGCATGCCTCTCCATAACTTCGGTGCATCCAGCGCCACTTCTAAATGTAAGTCAGCTTCCTAGCAGTATAAGGGAAAGATCTGCACCTGTTCTGTGTTTAGAGCCACATCTGGTTTTGGAAATCACCGACCAAAATACTGACGTGTGAATGAGGCATAAGTGTTATTTTTAAAAACAGGCTTTTGTCTTATCTAATTGAACTATATGTGTAAAAGCATTTATTTACAAAAGATCTAACTTGGGTATGTGAGTTAGTTAGGGGTTGTCTCATCTTGCCGTTACTGAGGAGAGATGAGACACAATCCCGACCACCAGCTCCTTTATCAGCTTACCTTTTGCACGTTTCTGCATTACATCTTGTTAGCAGGAAGTTACATATAAAAACTATGGTACTTGCAGTTGTGAAATATTTTTACTTACTTATTCACTTATTTTTACTTATAAAGTGAGGAAAATTGGCTTCTACATCACAGTTTTTTTTTTTTTTACCTTCCTCTGGATCAACTTACAGGATAAAACAGGCTGAACTGGATGGACAGATGTCTTTTTTCAGCCTTATAAACTATGTTACTATGTTACATAAGGCTCTGTTAATGCTGTAGGTGCACTTTTCGTTTTTTTTAACATCGTGCCTATACTTTGGCGTACATTAGGTCCTGCAATCTGACAGATACATCAGGAAATACTCTCAATGTATATCTCCAACCGAAGGCTTAAAGGTAGTGGGGTTATCCTGGAATTTATATTGATGACCTATCCTCTGGATCTGCTGCTGGAAGAGGTCACGTCATGACGTCACTTTATATCGGTCACATGGCCTAGTTGCAGCTCAGCCCCATTGAAGTGAATCGGGCTGAACTGCAAAACCAAGCACAGCCGCTGTACATGTTTTCACACTGAAAACCCTTCAAGAGGTTGGCCACTTTACACAAGTTTTACACTAAAATCAACTTGCATGATTAGACCTGTCCATAAGCGACCTCCATTGAGGACACTTGTGGCTGCTATCCGGAGCTGGAGAGGTAAGTTTATTTATTTATTTATTTATTTTTTAAATGTCTAATCGGAGGTCTGATTGGGGCTGATCTGAGGCTAATGGAGGGTGGGGAGGGTCTGATGGGGGTCTGATCCAAGGCTGGGGAGGGTCTGATCTGAGGCTGGAGGTCTGATGGGGGTCTGATTTGCAGCTGGGTGATCTGATCTGAGGCTGGGGAGCCTGATCTGAGGCTGGGGAGCCTGCTGGTGGTCTGATCTGAGGCTGGGGATTCTGATGGGGGTCTGATCTGAGGCTGGGGGAGTCTGATGGGTGTCTGATCTAAGGCCGGGGAGGGTCTGATCTAAGGCTGGAGGTCTGATGGGGGTCTGATCTGAGGCTAGGGAGTCTGATGGGGGTCTGATCTGAGGCTGATGTAGGCTGGGAGGTCTGATAGGAGGCCGGTGGAGGTGAGGATGCAGATTTGAAGCTGAGAATGGGACAAAGGCAGGGACAGTTGCGAAGGAAGAGGCAGGGACAGTGGCAGGGGGAGTGAAAGCTCGTTGAGCCCCTTTCTGTAACCCCCGGGTTAAGCTTGGCTGCCATTAATGCCAAATAAAGAACTAAATACATAACATTCTGAAGTTAAAAATTAGACTGCTATGTGTGGTCAAAATGGTACCTGTAATACCGTATACGTAATATATAGTGCAGCCACCATTTTGTGCTGCAAAAATACAGTGTTCTATTTTTTATTTTTTTTAACTGCAATTTATGTAACTTTCTAAGTCAGTTATGTGTTACACCAAATATAGCAGTCAAATTTTTAAGTTGAGAATTTTGCATGGCCCGCTAACGATGTTACAAATATCCAAATGACCCTCGGCAGCAAAACGACTCCCCACCCCTGCCCTAGACAAACAGCTTTTACTATGTGTCTGCTTTCAAGCAGGGAATTGTTGGGGTGCCTGTTGGCCTGTAATGGAATTTGTGATGGCAGTGGACTCTGGGGTTCGTGGAATGTGTTGGGGGCTCAATTGTAATCTAAGTTTAAGTCAAGTGCAAGGTTGGGGGCTGGAGTGAATTAACCCCTGAGGGTCGCACCAGTATCATATGCACAGGCAGTAATATACGTGACACAATGCATGTGGCCTGCTTTCTCCATTCACTGCTACGATACTTTTGAAAAGAAGACAAAAGAGGATGAATACTGCACAGCACTTGCTTCCCTGCACCTCCCACTTGCTGATTACTGCTTCCATAATGGAAGTGGTCATTGACATTTGGACTATAAGATTCCTTTCCACTTTTCTATCATGTTTGCAGGAAAAAAAGTTCATCTTAAAGTAAAAAAAATGCTTTACAGCACAGTGGAAATTTGTTGGTACTGTTTGAATACAATAAATAGCAACTTCTGCATAGAGTTTGCTTGTTCTCCCTGTGTTTGTGTGGGATTCTTCCAGATTTTCCAGTTTTCCTTCTATACTCAAAAAATGGCACTTTATTATACAATAAATCAGAAGTTCATGGCACTTTTTACAAATAATGATATCACAGCAATGATAGTCATGAAATCACATTAGTTAAGGAATAATAGTCCATAAAATTGTGACATTCCCAGTTTCTTAAGTTGTATCTATCATGAAGAGTATGGAGAAATGGAGTCCAGAGGGCTTTTCATTTCTATGTTCATTATTTCCCCCATAATCACAAGACACTCATATTTTTAAATTGTCGTTCATTTGGTGTTTTTCTTTTTCTTTAAAATTACTCATAATTGAATGCGTGTATACATTTATCAAAAACTGTATCTGCTCATAAAATTGTAAAACTGATATTCCTTTTCTCAGGAAGTCTGCAGCTCCATTCAGTTAAATTCTCATCAACTTAAATAAGGTTTCTGGTTTCATTGGTCATATGCAGACAGATTCACAGCATATTGAAACCAAGCCAATGACTTACCCAGAAATATAAGCCAAGACAAGTCAACTACTTGGCTCTAGTGTGCATGTAACGCATGTTTTTTCTATTATCTCCTGCACTTTGCCAGCAGTTATTAGCACTGAAATTAAGTATATCAAGGGAAACATTGGATATATCAGCTTCTCACACTGGGACTATAAACCATATACTTGGATAGGATTTAGGCTTTATTTAATGATTTTCCCGTTTTTAGACATCTGTAGTTCATCTGTAGCCAGCACATCCACTGCTTGTGTGGACTGTCATGATATACGGTCATTTCTTTTCATATACTTGAATATTGTAGAAATAATACACATTTAGGTTCCTGAAATAATATATCTGCATTAGTTTTCATAGTGAATTTTAGTAGCAACATACCGTATTTTTTGCTTTATAAGACGCACTTTTTTTCCCCAAAAGTGGGGGGAAAATGGCTGTGCGTCTTATAAAATGAATACTAGTAAGCGCTTCCATTATGGAAGAGCTCACTAGAATGTATTAGGTGCTAAAAGCAAAACGCTTTGAAAAGTGCTTGTGATACTAACCCCCCCCCCCTTCTTCCCGGCCGTGCGCTTTACTCTCCTGACTGCTTGCAGCGTCAGGACGTAGTGCACACACTATACGGTAACTTGATGCTGCACGCAGTCAGGTGACAGAGCAGCGCAGGCCAGGAAGACGAGAATCGTGACTTCTGCCGGAGGTGGAGAGGAGCCGCGACGCAGGAGAGTTAAGAGGAGTTTTTTTTATTTTAATCTGATCTGAGGACTGATGGAGTCTAACATTGAGAGCTGATGGGAGTCTGAGTGGGCTTATCTGAGGTCTGATGGGGGTCTGACATAACAGGCTGATATATGGTCTGATATTGAGGGCTGATCTGAGGTCTGATGGGGGTCTGAGTGGGCTGATCTGAGGTCTGATGGGGTCTGAGTGGGCTGATCTGAGGTCTGATGGGGGTCTGAGTGGGCTGATCTGAGGACCCCCATCAGACCTCAGTTCATCCCACTCAGACCCCAATCAGTATGTATAGAACAGAGGCTCCACTACAAACTCTTTTTTGTTCTGTTGAGGCTCCCATTGGACTATAGCCTGGTGTTGTTGTGAACATTTAAAAAAGATAAAATGAAGACAGGCGAGAAGGGGATACATGCTTCCACATAAAGATGGAGGGGAAGGGGAAATAAAATTAAGATCAGAATATTGTGGTATTAGGAATGATGATGATATACACTCAACAAGGACGCTTTGCATTTTCACAACACTCTCTGAGAGATGTCATTCCATCTATATGATTACTGTGTCAATGCCATATACCATCTTTTCTTCATCTTCCCCACTCTGCACAGTTCTGCAAACTATCCTAACCAGGACACATGCAGTACCATCTCACGACTGTAGCTTTGTTTCTCCTATAGCAGCACTGTATAAACAGTAACCATTACTAGCATATGTACTGTGCTTGTGATTCCTTCTGGTACAATACATTCTTTCCTGGTTCTTCCATGCTAACCATTGCCTAGACACCCAGGATGCTAGTGTCTCCTAATAGGAAAGTACTTAGGGGCACATTTATTAAGACCGGCGTTTTAGATGCCGGTCTTAATAAAGCCCTGAGCTGGCGGTGGTTCCACCAAAGTTATGAAGAGGTGCAGGCCTCTCCAAAACTTCTGTGTATCCAGTGTCTTCCATTTAGACCTTTTCTAAGCCTAAAACAGGTGTGGAAACCTGTGCCTGAAATACGCCTAATTTGTAGTTAAATTGAAAAAAATGACTCCCTTAGATTATATTTACCTTTTTTTTTTTTTTTTTTTACTGTTTTGGAAGGTGTTTTTATGTTTAGTAGTGAGACTTTCTTTTTATGTGATTTTATTACCATATGTCTTAAAATGTCTTTCATTGTGATCCTACCCACTTATGGTGGACTTTTGGGTTTAAAATGGTGAATTGTGTGATTTTGTGCTATTGGACCTTATAAAGGGAGCAGTACACTCCAGAAATGAGTAGTCCAAATAAAGTTTCTTTGAAAGCGATTTGCTTGAAGACCTTCCATCAACAACACCATGGGTGAATCCCACCATGCTTCTCTTTGCCTATTTTGGGTCATCATTTAGAGGGAGACACAGCAGCTTGGACCATATAATGTAGCCTTTAATAGATTTGTGCTTAATAGTTGCAGTGAGCACCCATTCACTGGATATGTGCCTTAGCCATACTAAGTACGGATGATACCACCCAGGAGTATAGCTATAGTCATCTGAAGTTCAATGAATTTAAGTACAGCAGTAAGGGTCCATCTTTTATTTTGGTATATAAACTTTCTTTCCTCTAGACATAGAGGATGTTCCCTTGTTATAGAACAGTCCAGGGTATAAACAGATAACCCTATCTTTCTGGGTACTGTAATCCACCCTTTCCACAAAAATGTGTGAGCTATGTTTACATCCCTAATGTTTTGCTGCCTCTGAGTCGTGGCACATAATACAGGTAGTATTTCTGATATTATTAGCGTAAAAGTCCTTGCCTCCAGCCATATTTCCCCTTATTTTTTTAATCTTACCAGAATATCAGGGGCAATCATTGAATGCAATACAGTTTGTTGAGCCCAGTCCTTTGAAGCAGAAAAAATCTTTGCAACAGCACTCCACTCTTGTTTAAAGAGATTGCATGTCAGGGGCCATTTTCTGTGGCAGATGAATGCCTCCTATATGTGACATACTAATAATTAAGTTCTAAATTTTGTAGATTACTTAAGGGCTTAAGCACTCAGGCATATTACAACTCGGTGCAAGATTTGGGTATATTACAGTTCTATACTACCGCAATAAGGCTCAGGATTACTCAGGTATTCTTTCCTAGAAAATATGACTGTAATACAGTTATTTATGGGGACAAATGGAGCACCCCTCAATAGGCTCTGTGCATGTGGCTATGTGTGAGGCCTAACTCATCAGTTCTCTACAGACCAAGATCGCTGCATATAGAGAATTCTTATTGTTTTCATGTTAATGTATAACAAACATATGTTACTTTTTTCATTTAAGATGTCACACTAAAAGGAAGGCTTGTTCACATCACTTGGGGGCCATAGTACATCAGTTTTGCTGCATGTTACAACACATCTTTCTTACACTGAGGAAACTTTTGTGTTGATTTTTTATTCTAATTAGGCTACTTTCAGACTAGCGGCAGCCTTCTTGGTTGTAGTTTTATTCTGGCCACCTCTCGGCATGTTTGCCGTGCTGCGGCCGGAACTCTGGCCCGCCCCCGGAGTTCCAGCGGAATGCGTGCATTAGCGGCAGTCTGGAGCAGGCAGGCTGTTCACCTGGAGAAGGCTGCCGCTAGTGTGAAACTAGCCTTAGCTATACATACAGTTGTATTGGACTAAATGTAAGGTATTCAAGACAGTTCCATGAATGCAGCTTTTGCCTCTTGAATTCTGGAAAATCTGGATAAAAATAGTTCTTGAGCTGATCTGCCAGACAAACGCCTGATCTGCCAGTGTGACCACATTTCCACCGAAACGTTTCTCTTTTCCAGGAAACTCCACCACTGTCGGGGTCCAAAAAGTCTCTCTTGGAATTTGGGATAGGAAGTGTAGAATTTAAGAGTTAAGGACAGTTTTTTTTTGTTTGTTTTTTTGTATTTTACTAAACTGAACTGTTTATTCTGACAGAATCCAAAAAGAAGACGAAAGGAAAAAAAACAAGTTGTGTTGAAAAACGGGAAAGAAGAGGAAAGAAATCGGTTTTGGGGCACCTGGGTAAGCTGACACTGCATGTAATGTTCATGTTTAACTGCTGTACATAATGTGTAAATAGACAGTGAGGCAGATATACTTAGACTGACCTTTATAAGGTACACTGTCTGTACAGAATGCACCAAATTTTAATAAATTTCAGTTTGTGCGCCAGAAATTCTGCACCAGTTTTGAGCTGGCTTAGATCTAAACTGTCATTCACTCCAGTTTCTGGTGTAAATGATAGTAATTTGTCGACTAGGGGAGGTCATACCCCTTCCGCTAAGCCAAGTGTACTAATGGCGACAGAAGTGAAAAGTCACAAATATGCCTTGCCTCATAATTTTCAAGTTTTTTACTCACAATAGTGATGTACATTTGATAACTGTCCCTCAGTATTCATCATTTTTGCTTTAATTATGTAAGGTGTCTGGAAAAATGTTTGGCTACTCCAGATAATATTACCAGTTAGAGTAGATAGACAGACATTATTACAATGAGTTCTGGAGCTCTGGGAAGATTAATCAGGGTATTTATGGCAGTTTTAAATACAAGAAAAAATATCATATTTGGAATGAACTTTATTGCCTGAATGTTTCATACAATACTTATGAGGAGGACAGTAATAATAATAATGTGTAAAAGGGTTTCTTCCTTGTGTAAGACCCACAGAGTAGCAGAAAAAAGACTTAAAGGGGTTGTCTCACTTCAGCAAATGGCATTTATGATGTAGACAAAGTTAATGCAAGGCTCTTACTAATGCACGCATAGCCACAAATGTGCAGCAGCTTCCATCCCGGCCTCCTCGTATCTGCACTGCAGCAGTGGCCATAACTCCTGAAAGCGAGCAGTGTATAATGTGATGGAAAAATAAATCAAGCCAGCAAAGGAGACAATATGGACGATCACAATCCATTAGTAAGTGCCTTGCCTCTACATGATAAATGCCATTTGGTGAAGTGAGACAACCCCTTTAATGAGTATAATATTACATATTAACCGAAGGCCTGGAGACTAGGCCTCTTACAGTCTCCAAGCCACAGGCTGAACAGAAATGTTAAAAATGTGCCTGTTGTTATTTTATTTGTCTCTATATGTATGCTCATATGTACATTTATTAACTATATAGCTACAAGATTTGCTGTAGGTAATTCAGAGATATTGCTGTTATGTCTTTGCATTCTTACTAGAATCTCTTTCTGCTCCCCTGTGTAGTATATGTGTGACTCATGATTCATTTAACATACAGTGCAAACATTTAAAATCCGGGAACGCCACTAGTGCCTAAGGCTCTGTTCACACTTGTGTCAGTTCTTCCTTTGTTAAAATATCTTAGCATAACCTTGGCAGGTAATTTGTCCTAGGCAAAAAATCTTAGATATTGTCTGTAATCTCAGATACTGTGATTTAGAGTACTATGGACCTTGGAAAGTGGTTTATTAAAGTACTGTAGAGTTCATGTATGGTTGAAATCATTTGATCTCTTGGTTTCTTCTTGCAGATCTAACATCGTCATTCCCAATAGATGGAACATTTTTTAGCAGCTGGTTGGCGCAGCCTGTTCAAATCACCACGGAGAACATGAAAATGACTCAGTGGTCCTTAAACAATGGACACAAGGAACACGATGCCTCTGGTCTTCTTTCCGAAGAACTGTTACAAGATGAAGAGACCTTGTTAAGCATCATGATGGATAACTCACTCAAGTCTCCTTTCAAACAGATGGAGGCTGTGAAGAAGGTGAAAGGCAAAATAAGAGCAAATGGAAAGAAAAAAACAAGAAACAGCCATTGCACAATTTCACAAGATGACCAACTTTCTTTGTGGAATGACTTGAAGTGCTTTACAGGTGGTAAAACAGAAATGCCTTCCAGCCACAATCACAGAACCATCAGAACTGGTAAAGCATCTGCCAAGGTACAAGTAGAGAAAAAAGGGCACATTGACAAAAAGACCTTAAAGAAGGGTTCTGCGCATTTACCTCTGCTGAAGACCAAGGACTCAAAAGGCTTTTCAGATCTCAGTAAAGTAGATGGTGGAGAAATGAAAATAAAACATGTTCAACCTGAGTCTAATTCTCCTGTCAAAGTGCCTGACTCACTAGGTTGTGCAAAGTCAGTGGTGAGAGTTAGATTACCAAAGGCCAGTATGGAGTCACACAGTGAGAATTCTGAAAGGGCAAATGGACTTCAAGTTAAAGAAATGCCGAAAGGAAATTTCCATTTAGATGTTGAAACTGATGGCTACTACTCAGATGTGGAAATAACCGACTCTGAGGAAGAATTGAGTCAAGGAAGAACACCGCTTAAACAGTTTGACCCCTCAAGTGATGACATTGTCCGTATGAGCATTTTGGCCTCTTAATGTTCCAGCTGAAAAGAAACTGGAATGTTGTATGATGCCTAAACCGTGACATGACTGCCATTTACAACGTTTGCCTGCTTTCAGCAGAGGTGTCTGTCTTATGTATATATAATGTGTTTTACATATACGCAGATATGTAACACGTCTTTCCAGCACAGTTGTCTTTCTCTACCTGTAGACATAATAAGCCTCACAGACATAGTTAATTGTACTGTAGCTTTCCCTTTGTAGCTAACATGCCTTTCCCAGCTAAATGCAAGCATGTGCATCAAGGGACGTGTTCTTCTTGTTCCACAGCAGGCTGTTAAAAGATGATATGACTACAGCAGTAGTGGTTTTGGGCATTACATTTCTGACAGGACAACAGTAGTTGTGAGTTAAAGTTCCTCATATCATCATTTAATGATACTAAGCGTTAAGTAAAATAAGCAGACTGCTAGTAGTAGTTTAAAGCACAAATACAATGCTTATTTGAAGAAAGCACTTATTCTGTGTAGAGGAAGGCAACTTTTGCTAATTTAAAAGTTTCTGTTGAACTCATTATCTTCCGTCCAGGGCTTTTTTGTTGGCCATGAACAGATGTATATACAGCAGAAGTGTGTGGCACTATGAGTCAGTCCAGGCTCTCCTTATCAATACATCTGCTGCGTCTGGTAGTGGAATATGCAAACAGCTATTGGAAGATATTGGAGTTGAGTCCTCTAACAGCTGGTTGGATTTACTTGCTCAGGTGGACAAACTAGGCTTCAACTCTGTAGTTTGGCCAAGAGGGGATAACAAACATAGGCATTAGTTTTGTAAGAAGACATTTTAAATTGTTATAAGGGAGAACGTGCGCCATGTATACTGGTAAGTAAAGGATTAAGGTTCTCACATGTAATTCATTATTACGCATCTGTAATAGTGGGTGACCTTTGACACTCCTCATATTGTTGAGCAGTCTCTCTCATGATGTAAAGCTGCATCATAGAAACTTTTAGTTTGGTTGCGTTCTATTTAGAACAGGGGACTTCATAAAAACAGTGAATGAGCTTAGCATTTTAAGTATGGAATGCTCACGGACTATCATAAGAGGAGAATGTTTCAGAAACCGTATATCTAGTAGCATATGACCTACATTGTCAGTGGAGCAGATGACAAAAAGCGAAAAATGATATTTTTTTTATTTGCAAATGATGACTCTTAATACTATGGCAATGCACTAGTAATCTGAGGATCATTATGCAAAAGTCTTTGCAGTTATTTACAAATTTGAGTATGACAGTTTAGGCAGCTATTCTGATGGCATTTTGTCCTAAACTTTCTGCGCAGGACCTGATGCTGACTTTGTAATGCACTGTACATAACCTGTGGCATCTTGACCTTTTTTCTCATAATGCTGATCTCTTCAGTGGCGCTTCCTAGTTACTCCAAGGAACAGAGTAGCTCCTCCACTCCACTCTAAATACAGCACAGTCCTACTCTCAGTTAATGGGCTACATACAGTCCTTAATGTATATATTCTGTAATGATAACTATCTGAGAAGCTGTATTTACTGAGAAAAAGGATCCTGGTGTACTAATGTACCATGATAACTTTACAAACCAAGAAACTTAGAGGTCATATAGCGCTTCCAAATCTGAGAACCCTTCTTACAATGAGCATTTACTATAAGGGTCATGTCACGATTGTGAAATGTTCTTGATCATTTCACAGGGCTAGCTCCAACTACCAGCTTCAATCATTGTTTCTTATTGTATCTATGTTGGCTTCAAATGTATAGATGTACATGTCTCAGGTCTTTACCTCGTTTGCACTGCAATTTTTTTAGAGATCTGTAAAAATTCAAGTCATGGTTTTGTGTAGTCAGTTTGTGTTCTACAATCCAGTGACATTGTAAAAATGACCCTCCTATTATTGCGTAGTACTAGTGATTTGTTTCATATGTGACAAGGTGAGAAGTCCTTCAGTGGAAGGATGGTGTCCTTTTTGCCTTTGCTAACAGGTATAGGTGAACTCTATGCTGTCAGAAGACCCATGAGGCAATGAGAGCAGCGGGAATATCTATTACTGTTTACGGTATGTATAGATATTTAGCAGGCTGTTGTGTTCGTTTTTATGAAAAGTTGTCAGCATCCTTGTCTATTGGGGGCTATTAACACATCAGCTGCCACATGACTATTTCAGTCCCTCTTAAGCCTTAAACAGTAATCTTTTATTTTTCAGACAGTCAGTGATAATCAGACATGCACTTGGACGTATCATTCTATACCGTTCAATGGTCACTAAAAGATTTGAAATATTTCATTAGTGTGACTCCAAGGTGAGCTCAGGGAAAACCACAGGTGAAATAAAACTGCAAAAATGTCAAAACAAGGGGCTTTTCTGCAGCCCACAAACCTGTAGCTTTCTACGAAAGCAAGAGATGCATCAGATATACCGTATGTCAAAAAAAAATCACTCAACAGATGCCAAAGAATGCTTGTACATGAGTAAGAATTACATAATACTAATATGGATCTTAAGCGAATATGTGCAAATAAACACAAAGAGCAGTTATTGAAAACTTGGATCACATGAGCTCACAAAACCCAAGGATTTGAGTTTACACTAACCGAGACGTGACATCTGTGATGACTGCGCCTCCTGGTGGATTATTGTCAGAACACAGCTTTATATTTTCAGCGATGGAAGTTTTTTCCTAGAAGGCCGTTCAATAACAATCATACCAGCAGCTTTTAAGAGTCACATCTGCACCCTTGTCAAATATCTCATTCCCACTGGTTACTGCAGATATACAAACCAGTGATTAAGATCAGTACAACAGAGTTATACCCCTTACACTGACATTCAGGGGCGTAGCTTAAGGCTCATGGGCCCTGTTGCAAGAGTTCAGCTTGGGCCCCCCCTTCCCTCAGTGCTTTGTGTGTCTTGTTATGTGGCACAAGGAGCCTGGGCTCGGTAGCGACTGCTACCTCTGCACCCCCTATAGCTACGCCCCTGCTTACATTGTTATGTAAGAAGTCAACTAAACATGCAGGATGAGCATTGAAAGCAAGCCAAATTCAAGTGACTGTTAGTAACTTGTGGAATCCACCGAGGTGGGAAAGTTCTATAAAGCTCCGGCCTTCATTGGGGCATGTGTGTTAATACAATGTTAAATACAGTGTAGGACTAGTTGAACTTTACATGCTTGGTAGTCTTTAGATACAGTTACTAGTGTAGATTCCAAACCAATAAGTAATATGCTGTATTTAATTGTTCTCGCTTCCTTGTGCTTCAGTTAAACTATGGTTAAAATATATCCACAATCCACTGCTTTGTGCTTGTAGTGTTACTTGCCTGACCAGTACAGGAACCAGACAGTCTGAGAATTTCTTTAAAGAACAACTGGTTTTCAACATGATGTATCATCACTAAAGGGGACCTGTTCTATTCACTTTCACAGATGTGAAGGTTCAAGATGACAAGATGTGCTGGAATTATTTCATAAGCTCATGGGTGACCACTGTATGTCAGGACCAAATCAGAATTACAGTTCTTGAATTTTTTAGAATGTTCCAAGAAGTCTTTTTTTATATACCATACTATGGAAAGAACTTAGATGTGTCTCTGTAAACAAGAGATTCCCTAATTTATGTAGAACCATTCCTAATCAGATGATGAACCTGTCTGCAGTTAGCCATTGGCAGGATGTGGTCCTTTATAAAAGTAAAAAAAAAGTGGCCACTGTTCTGCTGATGGATAAACGTAGCAATAGTGTAGAATTTGGTTTGCATCCTTTGTCTGCATTGGTTTCTGAATGCCCCTGTATATGAAGAGATCAGTTGTGATAATGAATATTAGGGAATTACAGTTTTAAAAGATTTTCTGAGGCTTCGATCAGCTGATTGAAGGAGCCACGGTGGTCATTTTGAATGGGACGGAGATGTAGTAAGCTGCAATACCAGGCAAAGCCACTACAAAATATACCCAAAACTTTGAAAGGGTCTAATTAACATATACAGTCAAATCCTTCCGTGTACACTATGGTTTTATAATTGACAGTTGTGATTTTCATTTTGTGAAGACTGTGAGAGGATACATATTTATAGATCACAGGTATGGTAGTTTGTAACCTCCTATATCCCAAATATATATTTCAGCAAACTTCCAGCACATGAGGTGATGAGGTCATGTATTTAACATTTCTTCCTCATATGATTGTAATAGATGGATTGGAAAACAAAATCTATCTCTGAAAATAATTAAAGGGGTTGTCCATTGGTATTATTTTTTTTTATATAAGACTCACAGTGGGATAATAATATAAAAGAAGCCAAACCGTCACCCATTTCTCACCACTCTCTTCTGGCACTGCTCTGGTTCCTGCTGCTGTCAACTTCCTGGTCTCAACTCCACATACCTGAAGATGGCTGTTCAGGTAATCATTAGCTCAAGTGGGTCACAGAGCTCGAGTAAGCATTGTTGCATATTCCTTGGCTGGTGACGTCACATTCATCGGTCACATAATATAGGAGCAGCTCAGTCTCAGTCAAATAAATGGGTCTGCTGCTGCAATACCACGCACAGCCTCTATACAATGTACGACGCTGTGCTTGGTATGCTGTGAAGAGTCTGCAGGGCTAACTGTTGTTCTGAGGCCTCTTTAAACAGCTTATTGGTGTTGGTGTAAGATTTATATTGCCCTGTTATCAGAGTTCAAACTGCAGTCACCTTTGTGTCCTCACTATAACAGCATGGAATCTCCAGTTGTGCTTTAAAGAAACTTCTGCCTACATTTTCCATTGTACAAGTAAACCGTATCACATCAGATGCAGAAACCTATATGAATGTCGCAGGAGATCAAAACTCCTGTCTTTTGTTTTATAAGAAAAATAAAAGTGATGTGCCATTTGTTAATATAAAGAGAAATATTGAAATATATTGAAAAGAGCAATTATAAATTATTTTTGGCTTATGTTGCAATATTTATTTTCTTGTATTAGAAATTCCTTTGTAGACAAAAAAATGTATTTTTCATTAATGCAAAGACCTATTTCTCCTTTTTGTACATTTTCCATGTTAGGCAATCCTTACAGCAATATAATATATGGAACTTGTTCAGTGTTACTGTATATGCATGCAGTTTGTGTTGCTTGGAATAGTTTTGTCTGCCATTGTTTTCTTCTTGTTTAGAGTTCAGCTTTTGCTTTAAGACACATGGGACCACAGCCCATTGCTCATAAGAACTCTTTTTTGCGTTCCTTCAATGTGATTGCAGATACAGTTAATAAAGCAATGTTTTATGTGTACATCTTAGTTATTCATACAGAACAAGAATGTGTCATGTGGTTTGGGTTATGAATTAACATATTTACAACTAAGGTTAAAGGAGTTATGCCATGATTAATGTGAAAAGTAAAAATCAGATATCATATAGTACATGATAATGTCTTTCCAACAAAGCTAGAACCAGCTCTGTACCACACATGGATCCAGAGATCTCTACATTCATTGCTCTGCTAGATTTATATCAAGCTGGCAGCTCATGGAGGGTGCCTTTTCTGCTGCAGCTAAGGTGGCGTGTCCATGCTATCACAGCTCCCTATCACAGCTCAGGAGGCAGTTGAAGGATGAAACTGAGCATGTGCAGCCTTCTCAGTGAGCAAAACAATAAGAAAAAGAACAAAGAGCAGATACATATGAAGATACTCAGTGGCTATACAAAATTTGTAATTATATGCAAACCAGGTGCTGGTTTGAAAACTGTAAAATATTTTTCGTGAGATAACCCCTTCAAGGGTTGTAACACAGCTTTTTCTGGATGTTTATGTGAGCCAAAGCCAGAAGAGGATTCAGCTGGAAAGGGACGTTAAAGGTGGGAATTTATCATTAAGGTAATATTTAAAGTCAGTTTTGCTTGAGTCTGTGTTAATGTACTTTGTTGCACATTTATGTCTCATTATGTTTGATAAATTAGTCTTATCCTTAAAACTAACACCTTTGTCTAGAAAAGCTACTCAATGTTTCCTACCCTCCTACTGGAGTGAGATTGCGGGTTTTTTTTTTTTTGTTTGTTTTTTTAAGTCTCAATGATAAATCTGTATTCAAACTCATTAATGTAGCTAACCACACCCACTTTTCCACCCACATTACAAAACTGGAGTGAGTGGTGTAAAAATGCAAAAAGTCACAAAAGCCCTATTTTGTGACTTTTTGCTGACAGAATTCTGGAGTGAAGAGATCATAATTCAGGGCCTTTAAAGAGAACTTTAAAGTCTTTATTGTATATTTTCCACTTTTTAAATCCACTTCTGGCTTTGGCTCAGCTTCTTCAAAACTGCCACAGAAAACCTTGTATACGATACCTCCCCAAAGGGATTGTATACTTCAGCCAATTACTTTTTGTTAGAATGCTAATCTGATGATAAGCTACTTATTAGATTCCCCACTGCTTGGATTCCTAGCGATAAGATGTTATCTCTGCTGGAACCTGTCATCCAGTGTGAAGTTTCCCTGCAGTACACGGTGCTCTTGAAATCAGTTGGTGTAACTCAGCGGGTGTGGATCCACTGTTTCTGAATAGATTTGAGTGGAGCTACTCCTAAGGCCCCTTTCACACAACCGTATGCCCTCTGAGACATACGGTCCGTGAGCGGGCCATATGTCCCGGAGCGGCATTGATCGTGCGCACGGGAGCGCACAGCATCATTGATTATTGTCCCGCACTCATAAAATCATAGTCTTCATTCACACGACCATATTTGTTTTGCGGATCCGCGAAAAAAAAACGGTTGATGTTCCGTATGGCATCAGTTTTTTCTTTTTTTTTGCTGATCCATTGTAACAATGCCTATCCTTGTCAGCAAAACGGACAAGAATAGGACATATTCTATCTTTTTTGTGGAACGGAAATACGGACATACGGAAATGGAATGCACACGGAGTACCTTCCTTTTTTTTTGCGGAACCATTGAAATAAATGGTTCTGCATATGGTCCGCAAAAAAAAACGAAACGGACACGGAAACAAAATACGGTCGTGTGAATAAAGCCTAAGGGTGTTATCTAAGTGGTTTCCTGGTTTTCACCATTTCACCTGTGTAAAGAAAGCTACAGAGGAACTAACAGGCCACAAACTTTTGGAGTAGTCTCATTTTAGTTTCATCTGACCCAGGCGGGTCTAGACAAATCGGCACTAAGTCCGTCAACAGGTTAGGACAGGTGGCACATTGTCAGTACGATGAAAAGACAGAAGTCAGGGCTGATGTAACAGGGTAAAACAGTAAACAAGCAGAAGTCAGGCACTGGAGTTCAGAAGGTACAAAACACCTTTGGAGTGACTAAGCATGCTATAAACCTTATTGTCCAGGAACCTTCCCTAATGGGAAAGCATCTTTAATATCCATTGAAAAACAGCCAAGAGAACAGGCACTAGAATGCAGGTTCATCCTGAAGAGGCCCAAAGCATGAAGCAGGGGAGATAAACACTCCAGCAGCTATACTGTCTAGAGAGGGGAGATGCCAGTGGGCCCAGACCGCCAGCCTAACATTCCAGCGGGGGTGGCGAGTATTGTGGCAGTTGTGCAGCCAGGGCTCACGGATCACTGGCATTACAGTTGCTGTATAGCTGTGGCTATACAAAATGTCTGTGTTATGCACAGACAATGCTATGCTTTTCAAAGCGAGAGAAATCTTAATCAATTTCCAGGAGAAACCTGGGCAGAGGTTTCTCCTTATTAACTTAGAATTCCCCAACAGGATATTTAAAAACTCCGTTAAAGGGAATGTGTCATCAGAAAATGTTATTTTTAATTTTCAATGTCAATACCTTTTTAAAAAAAAAACAAACAAACCTAAAACCCTGTAGTTTTTGCATTGGCCATTAAAGGGGTTATCCGGTATCTACAACAGCCCCCCCATGTGCCGGGCCCCTCCTTGGGAATATACTTACCCCACTCCCTGTGGCACTCCTGGTCCCTGGATTAAAACATCTGGTGTCGGGGGCGGGGGAGCAGCCAATGGCAGGTGGGGATGGGGACGAGCCTCCCAAGCATCACCTTCGATGTTAGTAAAGAGGAGTGAAAAAGTTTAGTAAAGAGGAGTGAAAAACCATACTTCTACATATTTACATAATCATTAATCTTATTTAGTTCTAAGAATTTAACTAAGGCTACTTTCACACTAGCGTTTTAAAATTCCGGTATTGAGTTCCGTCATAGGGGCTCAATACCGGAATAAAACGCTTCAGTTTTGTCCCCATTCATTGTCAATGGGGACAAAACTGAACTGAAGACAACGGAATGCTCCTGAAAGCATTCCGTTCCGTCTTCAGACCGGAGAACAAACCGCAGCATGCTGTGGTTTGCTCTCCGGTCCAGGCATCCGCACCAAGACTGATCCGGAATGACCCCCAATGCAAGTCAATGGGGGTGGATCCGTCTGGTGTGACCATAATGGTAACCGGATCCGCCCTCCATTGACTTTCAATGGAGTTCATTACGGATCCGGCTACACATAGACACATACAGACACAGACATACACATAAACATACACACACATATAGACATACAAATACACATACATACTTACATGCTCCCCGGCAGGTCTTCGGAGCGACGGAGGGACAGGACGGTGCGCACAGGTGACGATTCCACCAGGCGCCCAGCAGAGGGCGCTGTGGGGAATCGTGACCTGTGTGAGCCGTCCTGTCCCTCTGACGCTCCGAAGACCTGCCGGGGAGCATGTAAGTATGTATGTGTGTTTGTTTGTCTATATGTGTGTGTATGTTTATGTGTATGTATGTACTGTGTGACGTGTGGGGCCGGAGCGCGGTTCTGGCTCCACACGTCACTGCGGCAGGCCTGATCCGGCAGCACCCTTCACCTGCCGGATCAGGCCTGCCGCCAGTGTGAAAGTAGCCTAAGGCTACTTTCACACTTGTGTTGTGGTTTTCCGGTATTAAGATCCGACAGAAGATCTCAGTACCGAAAAAACTAATCAGTTTTGTCCCCATGCATTCTGAATGGAAAGAGATCTGTTCAGGATGCATCAGGATGTCTTCAGTTCAGGCAGCTTTCAGTTTTGTGAGCAGACACAAAACCGCAGCAAGCTGTAGTTTTGTGTCCGGTCATAAAAACTGAAAGAAACTGATCAGGTACTGAAACCAATGTAAGTCAATGGTGACGGATCAGTTTTTTTAGGAGACTCAAAAACCGGATCCGTCACCTATTGACTTTCAATGTATTGAATGTTTGATCCGTTTTTTTCAGTTTTGATATCACACAACTGCATCCTAACGGAACGGATGCATCCTGATGTGCAAAATCAAAACGGATCAGTTTAATTCAGGTATAGAGATCCTCTGCCGGATCTCAGTCCCTGAATTAATAACGCAAGTGTGAAAGTAGCCTAAGCTTTTTTTTTTTTTTTTTTTTTTAAACTCCATTGTTCCTGCTGTGACCTCCTCCTGAGGTAGACTTTTCCACAAATTTACAGTTCTTACAGTAAAGAAACCTTGACAATTATGGAGACTGAACTTTTTCTTGTCCATATGGAGGCAGTGCTCCTTTGTGTTTTGAGGGGATTTTACATGGAACAGCTTTCCCCCATATTTTTTGTATGGGCCATTTATATATTTCTATAGATCAATCATGTAACCTCTTAGGTTACGTTCACACTTCCGTTTGCAGAATCCGTTTGTGGGATCCGACACAGGCTCTCACAAACGGTCCTGAACTGATCAGTTTTGTCCTAATGCATTCTGAATGGAAAAGGATCCGTTCAGAATGCATCAGTTTTGATTCAGTTTGCTTCAGTTCAGTCTCCATTCTATTTTGGAGACGGACACTAAAACGCTGCTTGCTGCGTTTTGGTATCCGCATGAAGAAACTGATGCAAACGGATCCGTCCCCATTGACTTACATTGTGAGTCATGACGGATCCGTTTGCATCAGTTTCTTCATGCGGATACCAAAACGCAGCAAGCAGCGTTTTGTCTGACACAATAGAAAACGGATCCGTCCTCCATTGACTTTCAATGGAGTTCAAGACTGATCCGTCTTTGCTATGTAAAAGATAATACAAACGGATGCAGACGATTGTATTACCATGACGGATCCATTTGTGAGAGCCTGGGCGGATCTCACAAACGGATCCTGCAAATGCAAGTGTGAAAGTAGCCTAAGACGTCTCTTCTCAAGACTAAATAAATTTTATTCTTTTAATCTTTCTTTATAACTAAGACCATCCATGCTCCTTATCAGTTTATTCACTCTCCTTTGTACTTTTTCAAATTCCAAAGCATCCTATCTATGGACTGGTACCCAGAACTGAACTGCATATTCCAGATGAGGCCACACCAAAGCTCTGCAATGTGATAAAGTAACATCCTGGTCCTGTAAGTCCATGCCGCGTTTAATACATGACAATATCCTGGTAGCCTTAGAAGCAGCTGATTGACATTACATGCTGTTATTTAGTCTAGGATCTACAAGTATACCTAAATCCTTTTCTACAAGTGACTCTCCCAATGTTACTCCCCCCTAGGATATGGGATGCATGTAAATTTTTTGTACCCAGATGCATAACTTTACATTTATTCACATTTAATCCCATTTGCCAAGTCGATGCCCAAACAGTGTCCAAGTTAGTTTGTAGTTTATTGACATCTTCCATAGAACGCACAGTACTACGTAGCTTGGTGTCATTAACTGATTTTCATTACAGGCAGGATTAGAATGATATCACCTATATATATAGATCACTTTAAATCCACTATTCACAATAGGTGACTGCCAAAGCTTATTTACTCCCTGTTCAGGTCACAGAGCATGCCTAGAAAATGTGCACTACCACTGAACCAAGTGTACTGGTAGACAAGAGGCAAACCCCAGAGGGTAAAAAGTACACTGTTGCTACAGGATGCAATCTGCCAAGATTACTATCATTGTATGTGATACTAAAATGACTGGCCCTACCCAGTTTGTTTCTTAATCAGTAGTAACCGAGAGTGTTTCTAGCATGTAATAAATGAACATGACCATAAAAGGAAAAGCAGGTTAGGCGATAGTAGTAGCACTACCACTGAACCAACTGCACTGGTAGACCACAGGGCGAAGAACTAGTGAGCCCTGTTCTTCTCAGAGTCCCTGGTGGTGGGGGTGAACTTGGCCAAGGGCTCACTGTACGCACCTCCAGGAAGGTGTTAGTACATTTGGCCGCTACCTGCAGAGAACCACAGTCAACAGGACTTGAATCCAAGCAAACTCACGACATAGATCAGACAACAAACGGGAACCAGCACACAAGCAGATGCCTGGACCCCAATGCGGAACGGAAGCATGGCAGTCACAGGCAGAGCACTGCCAGGCTATACATGGAACAGAGAAGAATCAGAAGCAATTACATCAATAACACAGAACAGGAACAGAAGATCAGGCAAGGCATGGACAAGGATATAACAACGACAACATCAGTGCTTTACCAGTCAACACCACACAGAAGGACAGAGGGCAAAACCCCCTGGGTCAGCAGCAAGGGGCTACACCCAGCAAGGCGCAACAGCCAGACTGACCCCAAGCCTCACAGCTCACAGACAGAAATAGCTGCATAACGAGGGCACTTGATATGCCACACCCAGGAACAGACCAGGGAATGTTAACCCCACCAGAAGCGCAGAACACACAATCAAAAGTGTCTGTTCACACCAATCACAGAATGCCGCAGCCAGCATGCCCCAAACGACAACCAGCATACACAGGATAAAATTTAGCCAGTACGAGGGTACAGGCAGCCAGCCTACACAACAAGGAGTGACAGAACTGCACTGTAATACAAACAGAAATGCATCCATACTCAGACCCTGTTCACACACAAGGCCGCAGCCAGCAGAATCAGCATACGAGAAACTTAGAGATTCTTGGCAAATATATTTTGTACAAAATTATCTGAGCCCGTCCACCAAAACGTCAAGGTGATCTCTGTAGGACGGGAACCTAACACTATTTCCTACCTGTTATGTGCCAACCTTGGCTTCCGTATAATCAGGGGGTGGTGGTTCCACATGCATGCTGGATCCACTCTGCCTTTTGCCATTTCTGGTGCTTCAAATGCCTCCACTAATTCAGAGATGCAGGTACCAACATGCAGGCCGAGTCCACTCACTATGGCATTTTGTGCTTTATCTGGTGGGCAGTGTGCCGTTGCATTGTATGTATTTTCCTTTCCTTGTGCATTTAGCCATAGCAACGTGCACCTGCGCACTGGGATGTGCTGACTGAAATCCCTCTTTTTTTCTTTGTAAGTTTGTACTGGAGGTGTGGATACTCCATTTGGTCATCCACTCCTGACTAGCCCGTCTGCCACATAGGCTGATTTTAATTAGTGTAACTATAAAGTCGTGTGGACTCAGCATGTGGAACCAACACCCCCTGATTATACGGAAGCCAAGGTTGGCACATAACAGGTAGGAAATAGTGTTAGGTTCCTGTCCTAGATTCAAAATACAGCCAAAAAAAAGGGGGCTTTTGGAAACCACTTGTTGCGGCGCTGTCAGCATCAATGGCAATAAAATGAAGTAAAAAATAAAGTAAAAGGTTCCTCTTTATTAGTCTACGCATTTCAAGGGCGCACAGCCCTCTTCCTCAGGACAATAAAAGCAGTATAAACCGCATGGTACATTGTAAGCATTTTATACACAATTCTGGCACGCTCCTTCTCCTAGAGGTGGAGTTCTGGAGCTGGGTGTGTTTTTGCATAATGAGCCCGTATTTGTCAATAATAGGATGTAAACATTCTAAACATTTTAAACGATTAAAACATACTTTCCCTGTATAATAGTTAATACTGTATGTCTTGGTATCCTCAAAATATCTTGATACATAAGTTTCTTTTTCTATACATGCGCATATACCGGGTCTTATGTTTTCGCCGTAGCGTGCTTGCTGGATTCTAACTTCGTGCCGCTACCCTTAACATCTATGTTCGGACAATCCACTTGGTGTCCTATAATAGCCATGCCATGCCGGGTACTCCACTCGGTATCCCGTGCCAGCAATGTTACGCCCGGACCCTCCGCTTGACACTCTGTGTCCACGGTGGGTCTCCTCTTGAGGGGATAAGTACTGCACTGCGATGCTTTTATTGGAATCTCGCGCTGTGCCCCGATGGATAGGTCTATATCAGGGGACTTTATGTTCTAGTCTCACATTTATATTGTATCATATTTAGCTGTCTTCATGTGTAGGTTTGGTGTTACTATAAAATGGGCATATTATCTTTTTAGCATATTATTGTATATTATTTCTAGCATCTGTACGTAAGTATTCCAGCTGTTGTATAGGTCACACAATTATAGGAATATATATGAGGAGGTCCCTTTGATGGATCCCTCCATATATTCCCATATATGTGCCCAGTACCCCAAATCCCATATTAAAAGGGATTTGATGATAGTATGTAGCAAACCTATGCTTATAAAGGCAAGTTATTAGGGTCATTGGAGTATACTCATGTACAATATATAGTGTGTGGATCAGTTGGAATGATCTCAAGGGAAAATAATAATAAGATAATTACATGATGATAATAAAATGAGATAAAATAAAGATTATATGCACATATATATATATATATATATATACACACATACATATATACACACACATACAATCATATCCACATACAAACATACATTCATACAAACATACACATATATACACTCCACATACAAACATACATTCATGGGAATTAGTATATGGAATAATTTTTTTGGGACAATGAGCGCTGTGGGTTTTTAGCCATTTTCCCAACAAAACAGTGGTTTGACATGAGAGACACATGCATAGTATAAACACTGATTAAGTGATGGGTATTGTTTGTTTTGCCCAAGCGAACCATTATATTATGGTTTCACTTATTTCATTGAGCCCCCTTGGGTTGAGGGTATCCAGCTGGTATATCCAATATACCTCTTTTTTGTAGCCTCTCAAACCTGTTGAATGGATTGTCAGGGACATAGTCAATGGGGGTAATTTTAAACGGGTTCCCGTCCTACAGAGATCACCTTGACGATTTGGTGGATGGGCTCAGATAATTTTGTACAAAATATATTTGCCAAGAATCCCTAATTTACTAAACAAGCATATCATTAGCTTCAGAATACCTCATATCACTATGGCATTTTGTGCTTTATCTGGTTGGCAGTGTGCCGTTGCATTGTATGTATATTGCTATAATCTGAGTCATAAACCCGGACTACATTATATAACCACTGCTAAGTCCATCCTGTTGCAGGATGACTTTACCACCCTCCAGACCAATGCCAACATAACAAGGTGGGATGGGCCCCACCCCACCAACAGCTTCAACCATGGCCTGAAGGTCAAGATTGAAAATATCACAGCCCCCCTCAGATAAATGAATACCATCATGACAATAAAGGCCAGACTCTCCACTCTCTGTCAATATGCCTAAAAGAGAAACCCCACACTAAAGGCATAAACTTCGACATCAGCTTGTTGATTATCTTACGAACTTTGTCCTTGAATTTCAAATCTGGCAAAACTCTCCATTACCTAGGAACTATTTCAGACGGTTATCCGGAAACAAACGGTGCAGGTCAGCCATGGTACAGTTCATGTTAAAAACAAAATCCATGGTATCCCCACATCCAATATGGTTTCCTCCTAAGTGAATAATAATGATATCAGAGTTAGGAAAAACGTCATGCATGTGGAAAATGAGATCAATCAAACCTACCCATTTTAGACCATGAACTCCAGCCCAGAAAATCTTTACAGTTCACGCCCTCCTATGTGCCCAATGAATATGAGCAGCCCAGAATCCACACTGCTCATCCTGTAAAGGCTGAAAAGAATAAGTTAATCAATTAATAAATGAGGAAGGCTATATAGCTGATATCCATAAGAAGACCATCTACCAATCCTCCAAATAAATGATTCATGCAAACCAGCCTGCACAGCAGAAGTAGCTGCACCGATATGTAAAGAATGTGTAGAAAAGAAATGAGACCAAAAACCCAAATAATTACAACATTTAGCCAGAACAACATGAAACTGAAATTGAGTCAAAGGGGACAAATCTTCATGTACCAAATACAAGACTTGTTACCAGAAGGCCTGGCAGACAAATACTTCATCACAGCATTAACAAGCAAATACTCTTATCTGAAACAGAACCAAGGCATAAACAACAACCCCTTCCCAGAGATTTTAGATTTCTCCAAGAAAATAGACAAAAAAGAATACGAAAACAAACATGATGCAAAGCCAAAACCGAACTTGGAGAACGAGGCAACAGCTCCCCTATCCACATAGCACCAAAAAACAACAGCACAAAAGCAGAACAGAACTGCCTCAAAAGAAGAACAAAACATACAGGAGATATAGGGCAACATCCATCAGGTAGATGACCAACAGATTTATAACCTCTCAGAATCTGTTTACCCTTTCTACAGCAGTGTTTTTTTGTTTTTGCATTTTTGTTTGCACTTCGATTCAACAGGTCAGTACGAATCAGGCGATGCCTTATATGTACAGTCATGGCCAAAAGTTTTGAGAATGATACAAATATTAATTTTTACAAAGTCTACTGCTTCAGTTTTTATAATGGCAATTTGCATATACTCCAGAATGTTATAAAGGGTGATCAACTTAACAGCAATTACTTGCAAAGTCAATATTTGCCTAGAAAATTAACTTTATCCCCCAAAACACATTTCAACATCATTGCAGCCCTGCCATCGTTTCAGTGATTGCTCCATTAACACAGGTGTGGGTGTTGATGATGACAGGGCTGGAGATCAATCTGTCATGATTAAGTAAGAATGACACCACTGGACACTATAAAAGGAGGCTGGTGCTTGGCATCATTGTTTCTCTTCTGTTAACCATGGTTATCTCTAAAGAAACACGTGCAGTCATCATTGCACTGCACAAAAATGGCCTAACAGGGAAGAGTATCGCAGCTAGAAAGATTGCACCTCAGTCAACAATCTATCTCATCATCAAGAACTTCAAGGAGAGAGGTTCCATTGTTGCCAAAAATGCTCCAGGGCGCCCAAGAAAGACCAGCAAGCTCCAGGACCGTCTCTTAAAAGTGTTTCAGCTGCGGGATCGAGCTACCAGCAGTGCAGAGCTTGCTCAGGAATGGCAGCAGGCAGGTGTGAGTGCATCTGCACGCACTGTGAGGCGGAGACTCTTGGAGCAAGGCCTGGTCTCAAGGAGGGCAGCAAAAAAGCCACTTCTCTCCAGAAAAAACATCAGGGACAGACTGATATTCTGCAAAAGGTACAGGGAGTGGACTGCTGAGGACTGGGGTAAAGTCATTTTCTCTGATGAATCCCCTTTTCGATTGTTTGGGACATCTGGAAAACAGCTTATTCGGAGAAGACGAGGTGAGCGCTACCACCAGTCTTGTCTCATGCCAACTGTAAAGCATCCTGAAACCATTCATGTGTGGGGTTGCTTCTCAGCCAAGGGAATCGGCTCTCTCACAGTCTTGCCTAAAAACACAGCCATGAATAAAGAATGGTACCAGAATGTCCTCCGAGAGCAACTTCTCCCAACCGTCCAAGAGCAGTTTGGCGATCAACAATGCCTTTTCTAGCATGATGGAGCACCTTGCCATAATGCAAAGGTGATAACTAAATGGCTCAGGGAACAAAACATAGAGATTTTGGGTCCATGGCCTGGAAACTCCCCAGATCTTAAGCCCATTGAGAACTTGTGGTCAATCATCAAGAGATGGGTGGACAAACAAAAACCTACAAATTCTGACAAAATGCAAGCATTGATTGTGCAAGAATGGACTGCTATCAGTCAGGATTTGGTCCAGAAGTTGATTGAGAGCATGCCAGGGAGAATTGCAGAGGTCCTGAAGAAGAAGGGTCAACACTGCAAATATTGACTTGCTGCATTAACTAGCTTTTGTTACTCATAATATGATTGCAATTATATTTCTGTATGTGATAAAAACATCTGACAAACACACATAAAAACCAGAGGGCAGCAGATCATGTGAAAATATAATATGTGTCATTCTCAAAACTTTTGGCCATGACTGTATAGTTTTTCTTGCGTTTTGATACTGATAAAATAATAAAATCCTTGGAAAAAATCATTTTAATTTTTTCGTCACCATATTCTGACCCCTATAGTATTTTTGCAGTTATGTGTACAGAGCTCACATAGGAAACACTATGCAGCAGCCTCCTGTCATTCTCTTTGACAGGGGCTGCTTGCATACAAGCTAGAGCATGCCTGGAAGCGCTCGGATGCGATGGTCAGGATTGACCACGGGATCTGAAGTGTTAAATGTCCGTGACCAGCATTATTGCCGATAGCGGACATGAGCTGCGGGCACCATCTGTAATGACCCAACAAGCGCCATACTAGTACGGTGCTGGTTGGGAATGGGTTAATTAAGAAAAAAAATCAGAAACAGGCCGGGACCCAAAGACTTTAGGAAATAAGGAAACACCAACCAAAATCTTACAAACGCTACCATGTGCAAGCTTCTGCCCAAAGAGGTCTAAGCAAAAGGCTAGCGCCAAAGGTTCATTACAAGCCAGAGGAGACACAGCCCTATCATTAGGGAAACAACACCAGCACAACCAAGCAGACATGTAGCGATTCCATGTGGCTGCAGAAACAGCAACACAATAAATCCAGGGTCAAGACCATATCAGGCCCCAAAGGTGCTCTTGACCAGGAGTCCCTTAAACATCAGCACAAGGTACCCAAGACTGACCCATCTGCAAATGGGATAAGGAATCAACAATAGAATTATCAACACTTGGAATATGCACTGCCTTCAGCCAAATGTTCAATTTCAAACAGCAAAACCAAATAATGAAGCAGCCTGACCACAAGACGATACATTTGGAGAGACAATTAACAGCAAAAATTATGCCTTTATTGTCCATATGAAGCCTAATCCTTTTATTCTTGAACCGGTGACCCCCATAAAACTAACGCTATTACAACAGAAAACATCTGTAACAAAAACAAGTTCGACACAAGGTCCTGAACTGATCAGTTTTGTCCTAATGCATTCTGAATGGAAAAGGATCCGTTCAGAATGCATGAGTTTTGCTTCAGTTTACTTCAGTTCCGTCTCCATTCCGTTTTGGAGGCGGACACTAAAACGCTGCTTGCTGCGTTTTGGTGTCCACATGAGGAAACTGATGCAAACGGATCCATCAATGGAGACGGATCCGTTTTGTCTGACACAATAGAAAACAGATCCGATCCGTCCTCCATTGACTTTCAATGGAGTTCAAGACAGATCCGTCTTTGCTATGTAAAAGATAATACAAACTGATCCGTTCAGAACGGATGCAGACAGTTGTATTATCATGACGGATCCGTTTGTGAGAGCCTGAACGGATCTCACAAACGGATCCTGCAAACGCAAGTGTGAAAGTAGCCTAAATAATGTACAAGACCTTCTTTCATAGAACAAAAATCAACCACCCATTCAAAAAAAAGTACAAAAACATTCAAAATAAAAACAAGAAATAGAACAACTCATGGGCAAACATTTGTCAAAAAAAATGCAGCTTGAAAATGAAAACCCATATAATTAAATGCTGCTGGATGAATGGGAAGAAGCCTAAAAGCTGACTGAATATCAGCCTCAGCCATCAATGCACCCATACCAAAAGATTTCACCAAAGACACAGCCGTATCAAAAGTGGAATAACATACCTTTGATAAGGATTTGTCAATTTTGTCATTCAAAGAATGCCTAAAAGGATAGGACAAGTGATGAATGATCAAAAAGAATTTGGTTCTTTCTTTGACACTACACCCAGAGGAGACGAGCAGAAATCCTCAAAAGGCGGAGCCGCAAAAGGACCCGCAATCCTGCCTGCCGCAAGCTCACAATTTGTCATAAACTGCATGAGGATATTGCTGAACCGACAACAAACTATCAACAAAAATACAAACTTTACCAGTAAAAGGAGGCAAAATAAAACATTCAGAAAACCTATTAATTAATAATTGCTTCAGTATCTGCCGGTTTGGAAACCTGTTTGATCAAGGAGGAATGCTTGCTAAGTGTCACGGACATTCCTGCGACAGGTATCAGGAGATCTGTCAGATTGGCAACCCGTGGGTTAAACTGACAAGGTCTCCTTTGGTAGTTTTGTTGCTGGCATTCACCACACCCTCCCCCTTCAGGTGTAGGTGTTTTATCAATTATCTTTGTCTATTTAGTGTTGCTTCTCCCACCATGCTGTGCGGTTTATACTTTCTGTGGTCGGCTGGTGTGTGTTTCTCTGTGGAGATCCCATTGCTGCCGTTATCTTCAGGACAGTTAAGTGTCTTCTTTCCCTTTCGTTTATTTGTGTATATCTTCCAAGTGTTTTGGTTGTGTTTGGTTGCAGGTCATAGTGCGCGCCGGCAGGGAAGACAGTGGAGCGGGGAGCCTGATGGCAGCGGCAGCGCAGAACAGGTAAGTATGCTTTTTTAAAGTGGCTGGGTGGGCTGATCTGAGGTCTGAGGGGGGCCCCAGACGCTGGTCTGAGGGGGGCATAAGACGCTGACCTGAGGTCTGATGGGGGCACATTGTGTTGATCTGAGGTCTGATGGGGGCACAAGACGCTGATCTGAGGTCTGATGGGGACACAAGACTTTGATCTGAGGTCTGATGGGGGCACATTGTGTTGATCTGAGGTCTGATGGGGGCACAAGACGCTGACCTGAGGTCTGATGGGGGCACAATGTGTTGATCTGAGGTTTATTATCCCTGTACAGTGACATCACTGTGTGTATTATCCCTGGACTTTGACATCACTGTGTTTATTATCCCTGTACAGTGACATCGCTGTGTGTATTATCCCAGTGTAGGAAGAGGTAAGTGGTCTGTGTTTGTGTGTTTTTTTCTATTTTTCAGGGTCGTGAATGCAGAGTACTACTTCAGACCAGCTTTTTTTTTTTAATAAAATGGTCAAACAGGGGTCTGGGGGAGTGTTTATTTCAATAAAATGTTTTATACTTGTCTGTTTTTTTTACAATACTACAGTTTTAGTAAGATGGCCCTGATTACTAATACTGGGCTTAGTGCTTGCCGGTATGGCAGGCCAGGTGTCACGCTCTGGTGTGGGGGAAAAAGCCACACCGAGCGTATGAGGGATGGGAACAGACAAAACCAGGAAACTGGTCACCTCCTGCAGGGGACCCTGAGCCTAGGCCCTGGCTGACTACCAGTATGAACAAGCCTGGGTAGTAGGAAAGTTCATACACAGGAACCTAATCTAAATGCACCCTAGAAAACCCTGCAGTCTAGTGACACAAGAGAGTAAACCCGTTCCTCCCAAACGTAAGGAGGAACAGGAGACTCCAAAAGGAACAGAAGAAACTTAACTTAAGCAGATAACTCAGCAACTGGATCTCAGCCGAGATCCACACCACTCTCAACCAGGTAAGCAGAAGATATAAACCGCAAGGGATACTGGGAGAGGAAGGGGTAAATAGGAGAAAGCTAATTGCCAAGCGGCAACAGCTAAGGGGAAGGGGTGTGGTGAACAGCACCCAAACAAAGGGAATAGCCTGTCAAATATGTCACTTAGAAAGCCGCGCAGAACGTCTGATTCCAGACGCAAGCCTACTCGTGACATTACCCCCCCTTTTACGGGTGACCTCCGGGCACCCAAGACCAACTTTATCAGAATGACACCTGTGAAAGGCTTTCACCAAACGACTGGCATTCACGTCAGACGCCGGTACCCATGACCTCTCCTCAGGACCATAACCCTTCCAATGAACAAGATATTGAAGGGTCCCACGAAGAACTTGAGAATCAATGATCTTGACAATCTGAAATTCCAAATTACCATCCACCAAGACAGGCACGGGTGGCAAGGGAGATGGCTCCAGAGGTTCAACATAACTCTTCAACAAAGATCTGTGAAACATATTATGGATTTTCAGGGCCTGAGGAAGTTCAAGACGAAATGCTACAGGATTAATAATGGCCATGATCTTATATGGGCCAATAAATCTTGGACCAAACTTCCAAGAAGGAACTTTCAACTTAATGTTCCTAGTAGACAGCCACACAGAATCACCCATATTTAAGTCGGGACCATTCATGCGTCTCCTGTCAGCCACACGTTTGTACTTGTTACCCATATTTATCAAGTTATTTTGAATTTTTCGCCATATGGAAGACAATGATGACGAAAAACGTTCTTCCTCAGGAATACCAGAAGTATCAGAACCAGAAAATGTGCCAAACTGCGGGTGAAAGCCATATGCACCAAAAAATGGTGACTTACCAGTGGAGTCCTGTCTGCGATTATTTATGGCAAACTCAGCCAGAGATAAAAACGAGGACCACTCCTCCTGGTTCTCAGAGACAAAACATCTCAAGTAAGTCTCTAGATTCTGATTGGTACGCTCAGTCTGTCCATTCGTCTGGGGATGAAAGGCAGAGGAAAAAGACAGTTGTACCCCGAGCTGAGTACAGAACGCCCTCCAGAATCTGGACACAAACTGAGTCCCACGATCAGAGACCACGTCAGTGGGAATGCCATGAAGTTTCACAATGTTGTCAACAAACACTTGTGCAAGAGTTTTAGCATTGGGGAGTCCGGGTAATGCAATAAAGTGCGCCATTTTACTAAAACGATCTACAACCACCAGAATAACTGTCTTACCAGACGACTCAGGCAGATCAGTAATGAAGTCCATGGATAGGTGAGTCCATGGTCTGGACGGGATGGGTAATGGAAGTAGGGGTCCAGAGGGACGAGTATGTGTCACCTTAGAGCGTGCGCAGACACTACAGGCTGACACATATTCCTCAACACACTTACGCAGCCCAGGCCACCAGAATCTACGAGAGCTGAGGTCGACAGTGGATTTACTCCCAGGGTGTCCCGCAAGCACCGAAGAATGATGCTCCTCAAACACCTTATGACGCAAATCAGAAGGAACAAACAACTTCCCGGGAGGGCAAGACTCCGGCGCATCTCCCTGGGCCTCAAACACTTTAGCCTCAAGATCAGGGTAAAGAGCAGATATCACCACTCCTTCAGACAATATAGGGCTCGGATCTTCAAAATCACCACCCCCGGGAAAACTACGTGACAAGGCATCCGCCTTCACATTCTTAACCCCAGGACGGTAAGTGACAATGAAATTGAATCTGGTGAAGAACAAAGACCATCTGGCCTGCCTCAGATTAAGTCGTCTAGCCGACTCCAGGTAAGCCAGATTTTTGTGATCAGTGAATACCGTGATTGGATGAATCGCCCCTTCCAACCAATGACGCCATTCCTCAAAAGCCAACTTAATGGCCAGTAACTCTCTGTTACCTACATCATAATTTCTCTCCGCCGCAGAGAGTTTTTTCGAAAAAAAAAGCACATGGGCGCCATTTACCAGGTGACGGGCCCTGTGATAACACAGCTCCTACCCCCACATCGGATGCGTCAACCTCCACAATGAAAGGTTGTGACACATCTGGCTGCACCAATATAGGGGCAGAAGAAAAGCACTCCTTTACAGCGGAGAAGGCTTGCAACGCTGCATCAGACCACACAGAGACATCCGTCCCTTTCTTAGTCATGTCAGTTAAGGGTTTAACTATAGTCGAATAGTTCTTAATAAATTTTCGGTAATAGTTGGTGAACCCCAAAAATCGCATAAGAGCCTTCAGATTTTCAGGTCGGTCCCAGTTCAGAACAGCACCGACTTTCTCTGGATCCATACGAAAACCTGAAGATGAAAGCAGGTATCCTAAGAATTGCACCTCATGTACAGCAAAAGCACATTTCTCTAATTTTGCATACAACTTGTTATCTCTTAAGATTTGCAACACCTGCCTCACATGATCCTGATGTGTCACAATATCTGGAGAATAGATTAGTATGTCATCCAAATACATGACTACAAACCTCCCCACAAGATGATGAAAAATGTCATTAACAAAATGCTGGAAGACAGCAGGAGCATTGGTCAACCCAAAAGGCATGACCAGGTTCTCAAAGTGGCTCTCGGGAGTGTTAAAGGCCGTCTTCCATTCATCCCCTTCTTTGATCCTGACCAGATTATATGCCCCCCTTAAGTCCAACTTGGAGAACACCTTGGATTCCACAATCTGGTTGAACAAGTCAGGAATCAAAGGAAGGGGGTATGGATCACGGACAGTAATCCTATTGAATTCACGGAAATCCAGACATGGCCTAAGGGTTCCGTCCTTTTTTTTTTAACAAAAAAGAACCCTGCTGCCACAGGAGATTTGGAAGGCCTAATATGTCCTTTGGCCAAACTCTCAGCAATATATTCCTTCATGGCCATTCTCTCAGGTCCAGAAAGGTTATACAGCCTAGATTTAGGCAATTTTGCTCCAGGGATAAGATTGATAGGACAATCGTATTCCCGGTGAGGGGGTAAATCCTGACATCCACCTTCAGAAAATACATCAGAAAAATTCGATATAAAAGAAGGAAGAGTTTTAGTGGTTAAAGCAGAAAAAGATGTATTAAGGCAATTGTCAACACAATAATCGCCTCAATCCACAATTTGTCTAGTATGCCAGTCAATGGACGGATTATGTTTGCTTAACCACGGTAAACCCAGAACCACAGGGGCAGGAAGACCTTCCAACATAAAACATGAAATAAGCTCCTGATGAAATTCACCCACTCTTAATTTGATATCATGCACAATCTGAGACAAACACTTCTGAGAGAGAGGTGCAGAATCAATGGCGAACACCGAAATCCTCTTATCCAAAGAACTTGGCGACAATCCATGCATACGGACAAACTGAGCATCAATCAAGTTCACCCCTGCCCCGCTGTCAATAAACACCTCAATTTTCACAACTTTTGACTCTAGCGCCACCTCGGCAGTCAGGAGAAAACGGGTACTACAGGATGAAGACAAATGCACATTTTCAGTCTCCCTACCCACCCCACCAAAAGTGAGATGAGAATTCAATGCCCCCTTTTCTTTTCTCTCTTTTAGAGATAGGAAGCTTGGACATACATTGATAAAGTGTCCTTTCTGACCACAGAAAAAACACACTCCCTTTTTATTACCAAGATGTTTATGGGTGGAGACAGGAGTGGCTCCCCCTAATTGCATAGGTTCATCCCCAGACATCAACCTAGGGGAATATTCACCCAAAGTGTCATAGGAAGCCGGTATACTATGTGATAGTATGTCCTGAGAGCGGGGGCCCCTAGATCGCTCTCTCAGGCGCCTATCCATGCGTACAGCAAGAGACATAGCGGCCTCCAAAGACACAGGAGTTTCCTGAAAGGCCAAAGCGTCCTTCAGCCTTTCAGACAAACCTTGACAGAATTGGCTACGTAAAGCCGGATCGTTCCATTCAGTATTGGTCACCCACCTCCGAAACTCAGAGCAATAAGTCTCAACCGGCCGCTCACCCTGACAAAGGTTACGTATCTGGGTCTCAGCCAGGGAGATACGATCCGGGTCATCATAGATAATCCCTAAAGCCTTGAAAAATTCATCTACTGACCGGAGAGACTGTGATCCGGTCAGCAGAGAAAAGGCCCATGACTGCGCATGCCCTATAAGCAGCGAGATGACCACACCAACCTTCCGCTCCTCATTACCAGAAGAATGTGGACGCAGTCTGAAATACAATTTGCACGCCTCCCTAAATAGAACAAAATTATCACACTCCCCAGAAAATCTATCCGGAAGGGGGACCTTAGGCTCCAAACAGGCCTGACACTCAGCACCCCCAGAACCACCAGCCTGTGGTCTCTGAATCTGGTTGCGGATGTCAGCCACCTCCAAGCTGAGTCCCTGCAGCCGTTCAGCCAGTGCAGCAATAGCATCCATGTCAGCACAAAAATGACATAAAGTTTTGTTTGTTGGCTGTTTATGTCACGCTCTGGTGTGGGGAAAAAGCCACACCGAGCGTATGAGGGATGGGAACAGACAAAACCAGGAGACCGGTCACCTCCTGCAGGGGACCCTGAGACTAGGCCCTGGCTGACTACCAGTATGAACAAGCCTGGGTAGTAGGAAAGTTCATACACAGGAACCTAATCTAAATGCACCCTAGAAAACCCTGCAGTCTAGTGACACAAGAGAGTAAACCCGTTCCTCCCAAACGTAAGGAGGAGCAGGAGACTCCAAAAGGAACAGAAGAAACTTAACTTAAGCAGATAACTCAGCAACTGGATCTCAGCCGAGATCCACACCACTCTCAACCAGGTAAGCAGAAGATATAAACCGCAAGGGATACTGGGAGAGGAAGGGGTAAATAGGAGAAAGCTAATTGCCAAGCGGCAACAGCTAAGGGGAAGGGGTGTGGTGAACAGCACCCAAACAAAGGGAATAGCCTGTCAAATATGTCACTTAGAAAGCCGCGCAGAACGTCTGATTCCAGACGCAAGCCTACTCGTGACACCAGCACTAACCCCAACATCTATACAAAAATAATTAAATAATTTTTTAAAAATGGCGTGGGGTCCTCCCCTTTTTTCCTTCGCCAGCCAGATACAACCAGCAGCAGCAGCCTGGCACTACCAGGGTGGGAAGGGACACGGTTATTGGCCCTTCCCAGCCTAATGGTACCAGCCTGCAGCCGCCCCAGAGCCAGACCCTCAATTTAGAAGGTCCGGTCCTGCGGGTACCCGGCTCTTTCCGGCACCCCTGGTGGCGGTGGGTGCTGAGGTAATAGATGTTGGGGTTAGTGCTGGCCTGCCATACCGGCAAGCACTAAGCCCAGTATTAGTAATCATGGCTATATGTAGATAGCCATAATTACTAAAACTTT